>MJUU01060515.1:4798-22216 GCA_002080025.1 Modiolus philippinarum
TATAACTAGAAAGGAATGAGCTTAATGTCAACAAATGATATTTTTTTCCCCAAATTATTATAATCAGAAAGTTTGGCAAGTTGAAGTTAAAATAGTATTTTCTTTGCAACAAGTTTTCCCATGGGAGCGTCATAGTTATTTTAGAATTACGATAATTGCATGCCTCAAATACTTTGGTTGTTTTGTTGCCGTGAAAAAAGCCATGTATTTTCTGTCAAATTAATGTTCTTTCAAATATTTTCAAGCCGAAATTTGTAGGATCCAGATGGAAAATAAAATAAAATATTCAATGTCAACAGCAAGAATCCCTCGGCGTCTTATAGTTACTTAATTGTCACTTGTCAGGTCTCGGCTTTATAACTTTTAGCAAAAATATTCTGTCAAAAATTGTTTTCTATCAAATCTTTATCATAAATAGATTAAAATTTAAAATAAAGCCCGGAAATAGCACATTAAGCAGGAGTGCTTTCGGAAGCCATTAGATTATATACATAATAGATACGCATAGGTAATTTTCTAAAAATAGAACTAAAAACCGACCAATGAAAAAAATCAATATCTCAGGTAATATGAATACACATTAGGTAGAGACGCTCAATCAACAATTGAAGCATGCTTTTGATAACAAATACACATCAAGGAATGTTCAATGTTTTATTTATTTATTTATTTACATGCATTTGGATTATGTTCATGAACTACAATACGATTGGGACAAATAATGAAATGTTTATAGTCCTAGGATACGATTGAAGAAAGATGTAAATATTCCTTGCTTTGCATGTTTGCGACAAAATTAAACATAAGTACATGTAAAAATTAATTCCTCTGTGTGGCCGCGATGGTTCCACGAGGATTCCGTTTTCAAAAATTTGTCCACCCTGCTACACGGAATCAGATAATCAGTCCCTGTCGTGAAAATCCACCCAAAAACAAGGACTTTGAGTTCATCCGTGTGAGCTGTACATCTCGTATTTGTTGGTTTCCAACGATATCTAGGTCACCCGTTATCACGTGTCCAGCAGGAGTATATCATTTAAAAATGATAGAAACAGAGTCACTTCTCCATTTCCTTAAAAAAAAAGATAACAAATATTTTCCCCAAAATTTACCTTTGGAAAATAGACATATTTTTGGGGGTAAAATATACAACTATAAATTTCAGACACTGGAATTAAAAAAAATGTCCACAGTTTAAAACCCCAAAAAATTATATAGAAAACACATTTCTTTTCTCTTTAGCTTTTTATTCTGCATTTTTTAATGCTTTTAAAATGAAAGGGGATCCATATTACATACCATGATTTACAGGGAAATATTTTGCTTTGTGAAAGTCATCTGAAACTTATTGCAAAATCTGGCTAATTTCTGTAATATAACTCTAATATCTAGTAAGAATTATTACCTGCTGCAGTTGGCGGTAGACCCGCAATCTGACCATCCACATTTGATAATTTGTTGTCATAAAATGCTCGTAGTTTTAGCATATCTTGCTGTAGTTTGGCCTTGGATACTTTTTCATTTTCATATTCATTTTTCATTTCCTTTAATTTTTCATCGTATTCCTGTATAAACACAATATATAAGCTGATCATTCTATGCATGATAAAAGAATTGTACATGTTAAAGTATCATAATATCTTTCAATCTGTATTACTTTAACGATAACTCTGTATTGCCTTCAAATACAAAACTTATTTGTATGATGTTTCAAGCTTATAAATAGGCAATTGATGCAAGTGACCTCTACTAGGGAGGTGATTTTTGTTTTCAATTTACTACAGTAGGCTTGAGTAAGGGTTAATGTTTTTGTGTTGTGGTTAGAGTTGGGCATAGGGTAAAGGTAAAGGTTAGTTACATACACATTTATATGCACATTTCAAACAAACAAAATTTTCATATAAACCTGATGCAAAAATCATAATCATAAAATAAAAACACAAACCTCTCTAATTCTCATTTTCTCCTCTTCTAGATCCTCTCTGTTTAGTCCTTTCTGACTAGAACCTGTGCAAACATAAATTATATTAGACAAAAGACAATTAAGCAGTACTGTTTTAGTTTCTTTTTAATCTCGAAGAAAGGGCCATTGTTTTTCTTGCTTTCTGAGGGAATGCATCATGGCCCTTGAAACTGGGAAAATAAACACTCAAATTAATACATCTGGTAACAACAATGCATTGCAGAGTTTTTAAAAGTATTTTTTTGGTAGTATTTATCATTTTGGGTCAACTTTTTTAAACTAGTACAAGTTGTTTTACAACGTATTTATAAGTAAAAATCCTTATTGGGTAAAGCAAGTGTAGATTTTTTCTGCAGCTGACAGCATTTTGTATTGTTACAACATCCATGTATCATCACTACTTTCACTTATTTTCCTTGATAAAACTACAATCTTTATTATTTTTAATTTTGATAAGATTTCGACACACTACAAAATTTTGAAAGTCTATTAAATTCTAAACAGATTTAACCTTTAAATCACATATCTTATTTTATGGAGTCTTCTGCATAATAAAACCCATAATGCAATAAAAAGTATAGCATATTACCTTGTCTTAAAATCAATTCAATTTTGTCAGATTTTTTATTTTATGGTTAGAAATGTGATACTGTCGATACTTCATAAAATTTCACTACATTACATATAAATTCAATTTTTTTTCAGATATACATTTTGTACTAATTACAATACATTACTTCATGTTTAGGTAAAAATGCAAGATTTCAGTAAATTTTATCTTGATCAATATATCATTATCTAATTTTAACCATTTTGTTTGTATTTGTTTCATATCTATAAAAATGTAATGGAAATATAGAAATTTGGCACTCTTTTTAAAATCTCTAACATGTTTTTCTAAGTATCAACTTTTGTAAGGACAGTTCCTTGTACAATTAAACAATTATTTTATTGGCAGTTATAACTAGGAACATCCCTTTTTGAAATGTCATTTATCTTCCCTTTAAATATAGCTTTCATTTTTTTTTCAAAATTTATCTGCACTGGGGAGACAAAAATTGTCAAAATGACCATCTGAAGACTGTTTCCTGTCATTTAATGCAATTTCAGTGTAATTTTTTAATCATCATTTGAGCACTTTATGAGGAATAAAGCTGGAAGATTGGCTTGCGGCTACCTACATATATATGTTCCCTTTCCTTACCTGAACTACCTGGTTCACTTTGTACTGGGATCTTTCCAGCCAACATGGCTTTTAACTTCTCAATCTCCTCCTGGTATTGTCTCAGAAGTGCATCCTTAGGATCTTCATTAATCTTGGGTTTATTCTGAATGTTCTTGGCACGATTGGCATACCTAAGGGTACTTAATGTTTCATCATAGTTGTTATCAGCAGGTGACAGACAAGCTACCATGAGTGTTTTTGTGTTACCTCCCAAAGAGTCTTGTAACAAACGTGTCAATTTTGAGTCTCTGTATGGAATGTGTTTAGATTTTCCATCAACAAGTGCAGATATTACATTACCCAAAGCAGATAATGACAAATTAATCTTTGTGGCTTCTTTTAATCTGTCACCAGTGGCTCCTGAAAATAAATGTCAATTGAATAAAAAGAAATGCACAATATGCAAAACCAAACAACTGTATTTAATATGTGTGTAGCTTGGGTAATGGAATTGATTGAGGCATCAAATTACCTGCATACAGGTCCAACTCCAAGTACAGTGTTTATGGGACAGTATCTTTACATACTCCAAGAACGCGTTTATGGGACAGTATCTTTACATAAACCAAGTCTGTGTTTATGGGACAGTATCTTTACATACTACAAGTACGGTGTTTATGGGACAGTATCTTTACATACTCCAAGTACAGTGTTTATGGGACAGTATCTTTACATACTCCAAGTACAGTGTTTATTGGACAGTATCCTTTCATTTTAGATTTAAAAGTTATGTCCCTTAGCTTTTTACAAAATCACTAATAGATCATTTACTGAGGGCATTAAAAACATTTTAAATGTTTTTCATGCTTTTGATGGTCTATTTTACCATTTATGTATAATTCATTTACTAATTTAACATTCAGCCATGATGTAAGTTAACTTCACAGAATGATTTGCATGGAAAATTTTACTATGATATGTTATCTAGAACTATTATACAATGAAAACAAAATGCCAGAAGTTAACATCACCTGTCCTGACATCATCATACTATAAGTGGTGGAAAAGTTACACATACCTGTCTTAGCCTGTCTTTCACTACCAGCTAAATCTACCAAGTTTAATTTTCCTGCTCGTATATGATCCTCTCCAGCTTCATCTTGTTGACTCATTTCAAGATTAACAGTAAATATAGAATGACTACGTGATGAGTCAGCATTCATTAAAGTTGCTCCTGTTGCTCGATTTTTCCAACCTTTATCCATAATCTTTTCACAATCTTGTACATTGTGGACTGGATGCATGGTTAAACCTACAACAATAATTTACAATGGTACATTTCCTGTCTGTAAATTGAAGTTAATATATGAAGATATGTATCTTTCAAAACTGACCTTACTACTAGATCTTAACTTCATAAAAATTAATATGATGATACTTCATCAAATGATTCTTTATATATACTCAATAAAGTAAAATTTACACTATTGATTGAAACAAACTTTGTATGCATGTGTCTCACTTTTTATGACTTTTGTTGTGGGCAAAGCAAAACACAAACATATCTTGACTACAGAATTTGGTTAATGTAAGTAACTAATCCTTTAACCTCCTACATTTGAGTTTGAAGTAAGCAGATCTAAATGTTTTTGGAACTCCTTTCTCAGCAAGCTGCATGCACTTCTAGAAGAAAAAATATCATATTTGTTGTGTCTTTAAAAAGCTGAAATCTTACTTATACATGTAATTTAAACCAACTTTGGTTACCGTATATACTCGATTATAAGTCAGAAATTTGGGAGCTAAAATTCATTTCCAAAGAAGGGATCCAAGTTACAAGAGTAACCAAGAACAAAGGAGGAAAGTCCAGAACGTAAAATGTCCGGTAGACACAAACAATGATGACCAAATACAGTTTGCCGGTATTCAACAATCATCTTGGTGTATTGAGACATTATTTATTACTTTTAATAAAAGAAATAAGCATTTTTGAGTTGTTTTCTAACTAAATTCACAACGTTTTCATTTCAACATCATGGAGGTACTTTATGTGTATTTACGTTTCGATATTTGTGTACTATGTTGATTTCACTAATTACTGAAAACCGACAATAACTAACACCTTTCTCCACGAAGTGTCATATCGTATCTTACGTGACTACTCCAATGCGGTTTATTCTTTTTTAACATTTAGTCCATATAATAGACATAATTTATATTTTAATTCTAATCTAAGACCGGCTATAAAAAATTTTAGTATTGAAAACATGTACTTTTGATCTCATTTCATTTATCAAATTTGGGGGTTTTGGTCATACCATATAAGTAAACAAACTTCAGTTATTCCATCTTAATACGATGTCTTGGGTCCAACTTGTTTGGCACCTATAGGTGAACGGCGTATGCCATATTTTGACTCCAAAAAAAGTAAACCTGCTATCATTCAAAATGGCGACAGCAATACTGGCTATGGCTATACTTGCATTTATCTCGGTGAAAACTGCAGTGCCGCGGGAGATGAGACAATTTCAACAGCAGTAAATGATATCAATGATATCAGTGTTTGTTTTTAAGAGATTAAAAGCCATAAAATATGCAATGTCATTGATATTTATTGATAATCTTAAGATGCATTACTCTGCCAAGATTAGTCCTACTTGTTTTGTACGCCTTTCGCCGGTGGCGAACGCCCTTGCAAATTTTGGATTAATAATAATATACTAAACTTCTCTTCAGCATCTTCGAAGTATAAAGATAAATTGCACATATAAGAGATTTTTCACTTAATGGTTGTTTTTCAATATTTGTAACCTTTATTTTTACTCAGTTACACTCTGTCCACCATCTTGAAATGAAAATGCGCCACCTGCGCCCGAGTCCTGAGATAGGCAAGGGCAGCGTAAGCCATTATTGCGCGCGCATCAAAAATTTTGTGAAACTTTAAGCACATATAAAATGCTTCACACACAGCATTTATCTCATGTAGAAGAGATTCTTTTATTCCAATGTACGCAATTTAATAAATTATAGCGATTTCATGTTGAAGTTTTGGTACACAACTTCACAACAATCTCCGACCGACTTATAATCATGATCAATGCTAAATACAAAGTTTTTCTTCATGAAAAGACCTTCCGACTTAAAACTGAACTGACTTATAATCAAAAATATACGATAAATAAAATATCTTTATTATAAAAGTTTACCATTGACATAAACTCCTTTTTCTGGATGTTCATGTAAATCTAATTTAGCCTTCACATCTTTACTCAGCAAGTCTCTGATTTCTTCATTGTAAATTTCACAGTATGATGCATGCAATAAGAACTTTGTACCCTCAACAACTGATACTGTTTCAAATATATGATCGAAAGCCCTGAAAAAAATCATAAAAATCATGAATTTTACTAAATTATACTACAATTTTTTTGAGAACTGGGAAGGGTACTGATAAGTTTATTACTGATAGATTAATTGTTGTTCATGGTCAATAAGTTACTAATTATGGTCAAAATGACATTTGAAGATTGAAATCTCATTTTAAGTTTCAGTTATTTCCATGTTGTCGACGGAATCAATTAGCAGAACAGCAATATAAGTAATTGATACAGATAGTTTCAATTAGTTTTAAATTCTGAATGAATGGCAGATCAACAAGGAGAGATTGTCAACTGCTTACACAAAACACTAACAAACTTATGGATGTAAAATACATTATGAGTTTATGAGTTTATGGATGTAAAATACATTATGAGTTTTTTTTTTTATAAAAAATCATGAATTTTAATTCACATACCTTGGTATAATACCCCTTTGTGTTGCTGGGTCAACAATTCCCTGCATTGTAAATGATTTTCCGCACCCTGTTTGTCCATAGGCAAATATTGTACCATTGTACCCTTCACATACACCCTAAAATATAGAGTATTTTCAGTACTACTATGACAGACAACTAACACAAATAAAGGTATACAAAATTGTCATATAAGTAAATATACCATTGTTAAAATACTTCAAAGACACCAAAATCAACTGGAAATATGCTATTTAGTGATGTCACAGATACATGATCTACTGTGAGGGAAAAGATGCATTCGGATATTTTGCGTATTTTTCTATTCTAGAATTACCATGAATGAAAGATATTAAATATTTGTTCCTCATCTTAATTGCTTTGGTATCTTTAATACTCCAGGGAGCTATAGAGATACCCATAGTTTTTAGATATAAAGGTACTCATGATGTCAAAATTCAAACAATATAGGGTCGATTCAATATATGTGTCCCTACCTTCTCGACCAATCAAATGCAGTGATGTTCTTCGCGAAATACATTTTAAATTTGGTGGACACTCTGTCCGGCAGTGTTTTATGGCATATCAGACTGACCTAACGGTCATCAGACCAAAAGTTTCCACACATTTCGTATTATCGGAGATTTCCGGAAAATCATCATGTTTTTTCCGATATAGGTTGAATGTTTTCATCTAAGCGGTAGTCATCTTTACCACAATTTTAGCAATTTAATCCAAAGATTCTTGACAGGAAATGTTAGCGATAACAAAATAAAATCTCAAATCTACCAGATGATTGTCATTTTTGCAGCCTGAAACATCGTTTCCGACATTTTGAATTTTTTTACCGGTCCTCCTGCAAAAATGTCAGTTTTGTCCGTCGGACTGACACATTTCGTGAAGACTGCTGATTTATTGTCTGCTTCTATATCAATAAATGGCAGTTCCTTTGTAAAAAGATAACAAAATGCTACATTGTATGAATGTACACAATATTTTTTTCTGTTTCCTTCCACATCTGATGACATTGTGTTTTCTTTTACTCAAAAGCTGACAAAAGATATACACGTCACAAACTGAAGGTGGAGAATGATCATTTTAATCTGTTCTAAAACTAACATGGCTGTAAAAAAAAAACAATTTAAATTCATTTGTCTCCGAAAATGAGGGGGAAATTAAAATATTCTAGTTTACTTTCCCCAATTATGAAGTTTTAGTGTACTCTATACCCATACATTACTGCAAAGATTCTTTAAAGGAGAAATAAGAATTAACCATGGTGTATGAAGAAGGTACAATTAACTGCCTAATAATTACCTCTACTAGAGGATAAGCTATTTCATTGTATATATTTTCTGTTGTAGAGTCTGTAAAATATGCACCATCAAAAGTGAACATTTTTGGAGGAGCTTTTGGATCACCCGGATTCTTGATTGTACACTGCCCTCTTTTGCCTTCCATGGATATGCAGGTTTTGCATTTCAGACCCTTTTCTCTGTCGTTCATAGGACGACATCTCACAATTACTTTTACACATTCTCCTTCACTTGCCATTTTGCTGTAAAGAATAAAAGAAAAAAATATAATTAGATATAAAATTTAATTTTAAAACTTACAGTCCATATCCAGACATTAGGAGTATTCTATAGAATCTAGATGTATGTATCTGTCTATTTTTCATCAATTGTTAAAAGCCCTGGGTGACTTCATTTCTCATTCTGTAGCTTTCAGGATACCATTAAAATTGATGACATTACATTAATTCACAGAAAAATCATTTCACTGCAATGTAATATATTTGATATTGATTATTTGAAACATAATTGTCTATCTCATGAATAATAAACATTGGTAGTGGATATCATATCTTCAATGCCAATGTGAACTCTTTTTATAATGTACAGGTACAATCTTACTCTAAACAAGAGAAGGGGCAGTCGGAAACGACAGCTAATCCCCTCGCCCGTTTATTGATTGACTTATGATTGCTTGTCTAATATTATAAGCACTCAAGGACTGTCATGGCTTGTTATTTAAATCTGAGCCAGTCATGCAAGAAATGACCTTATTTCAATCAAGAGACGCATACCTAAAGCATATGCATCTACTGATGAAAGATTAATCTTCTACAGGTTGTAGTATCTAAAATCCAGACTGTAACACAAACTTTAACCTAAGTCACTCATGCATGAAATGTAAGTTAAAGTGACCTTATTTTTATCTGGAGCTTTGTAACTTTACAAGACACATCTACATACAAATTATTATTCTTCTACCGAGTTGTAGTATCTAAAATCCAAGCTGTAACACAAACTTAGACCCAAGTCACTCATGCATGAAATGTAGGTCGAAGTGACTCAATTTTTATCTGGAGCTTCCTAACTTTACAAGATACCTCTACATACAAAATATTATTCCTCTATGAGTTGTAGTATCCCAGATCTGGACTCTTACAAAAACTTGAATCCAAGTCACTCATGCATGAAATGTAGGTCAAAGTGACAAAATTTTTATCTGGAGCTTCATATCTTTACAAGACGCATCTACATACAAAATATTATTCCTCTACAAGTTGTAGTATCCCAGATTCGGACTCTTACACAAACTTTAACCTAAGTCACTTATGCATGAAATGTAGGTCAAAGTGACCTAAATTATATCTGGAGCTTCATAACTTTACAAGACACATCTACATACAAAATATAATTCCTCTACGAGTTGTAGTATACCAGATCTGGACTCTTACAAAAACTTTAACCTAAGTCACTCATGCATGAAATGTAGGTCAAAGTGACCTAATTTTTATCTGGAGCTTCATAACTTTATAAGAAGCATCGACATAAAATATATTATTCCTCTACAAGTTGTGGTATCCCAGATCTGAACTCCTACAAAAACTTTAACCTGAGTCAATCATGCATGAAATGTAGGTCAAATCCACCTATTCTATATATCAACCTCAAGTACTCTTCAAGATGCATCCATGGACAAAACATTGTCTTTCTACTAGTTGTTATTCAAAAGATATATGGTCTTAAGTTTGAACAGACTGCCGAACGGACGCACAGACAAACGGGTCAAATGCTATATCCCCTCCCAAACTTCGTTGGGTGAGGGGATAATAATAGGGGTTGAGGATACAGCTGTATCATGAAAAATAAATGAATTTCTCTTTTCTATTCTATTCATGTACAACCAAAATGCAATTATAGACTATATCTTCTTCCATATATATTTTATCTTGCATAAGATTTATTTTTCCTGTGCAGAATTTATTAAAACACTTAAAATATAAACGTCTGTTTTCCATCTCCACTAATGCATCGCCAGAAAACTTATCTTATTTGTGACAGTAAAATTTACTCCCTCATATCCTAAAACACAATGTGGTCATCTCAGGATTCAGCTTATTTTCTCATTTTATTTTATCTCAATTACTGATAGGGGATGTAAGATCATCAACTCAGCCATTACTTATGCATAACAAGTAACTACCGGTATAATAGTAGACATATAATTACTTTGTTATCCCCTCGCCCAACGAAGTTGGGGAGGGGATATAGCGTTTTACCCGTTTGTCCGTTCGAACTTAAGACCATATATCTTTTGAATAACAAGTCGTAGATGGACAATGTTTTGTCCATGGATGCATCTTGAGGAGAACTTGAGGTTGATATATAGAATAGGTGGATTTAACCTACATTTCATGCATGAGTGACTTAGGTTAAAGTTTTTGTAAGAGTCCAGATCTGGGAGACTACAAGTCGTAGAGGAATAATATTTTGTATGTAGATGCTTCTTGGAAAGTAACGAAGCTCCAGGTAAAAATTAGGTCACTTTGACCTACATTTCATGCATGAGTGACTTAGGTTTAAGTTTTTGTAAGAGTCCATATCTGGGATACTACAAGTCATAGAAGAATAATATTTTGTATGTAGATGCGTCTTGGAAAGTTACGAAGCTCCAGATAAAAATTTGGTCACTTTGACCTACATTTCATGCATGAGTGACTTATGTTAAAAGTTTTTGTAAGAGTCAAGATCTGGGATATTAAAAATTGTAGAGGAATAATATTTTATATGTAGATGTATCTTATAAAGTTAAGAAGCTCCAGATAAACATTAGGTCACTTTGACCTACATTTCCTTCATGAGTGACTTAGGTGAAAGTTTTTGTAAGAGTCCAGATCTGGGATACTACAACTTGTAGAGGAATAATATTTTATATGTAGATGCATCTTGTAAAGTTATAAAGCTCCAGATGAAAATTGAGTCACTTTGACCTACATTTCATGCATGAGTGACTAAGATAAAGTTTGTGTTACAGTCTGGATTTTAGATACTACAACTTGCAGATGCAAGTAGATGCATATGCTTTAGGTAGGAGGCTCCTGATTGAAATAAGGTCACAACATTTCTTGCATGACTGGCTCAGATTTAAGTAACAAGCCAGATCTTGAATAGTACAACTTCCTTGAGTGCTTATATTACTAGACAAACATTGAATAAACGGGCAAGGGGATTAGCTGTCCTTTCCAACTGCCCCTTCTCTTGTTCAGGTTCTGTTTGGATTATCACCCTTATTATATCACCAAATTTTGACCATGCAAATTTGGGCAATATGTGAGTATAAATCACATACATGTAAAAACAATTAACTTTTGGAAAAGGACCCTTGAAAATAGGTAAAGATAAAGGAAACCCTCTCATTAAGGGGAGGGAGTAAGCAAGAAAACATTGTAAAAAGAATTGAAGGTGATTCTACTAAAATCTGCAAACTTCTCAATTTTACTTTGCTTCTGTATGGTTGTTATATTTCGTGGGGTTTTAATTTTCGGGCTATTCACGTTCAAAATGATAAGCGCAAAAATTTATACCCACGAATTTCATGCTGTCAACCTGAATATAAATGAAAACAACTATCTGCAAATAAATCGAACACTGAAAACCACGAAAATTTATTACCCTGAGCTCCATGCAAACTATTGAACAATCTGCACTAACATTTATATACATTGAAACCTGTCTAATCCGACACCTGAGTATTCCAACATCCTGTCAAATCCGACATGATTTATAGGTCCCAAAGATAGCATTTAAATGCCTTTTAAACCTGTGTATTCCGACATCCTGTATAATCCAACTCATTTTTACGGTCCCACAGTGCGTCGGATTAGACAGGTTCCACTGTATATCTATTTCTTATGTTTTGAGAAATTTTTAAAATATGAATTTTCAACTTAGCATTTTTTCACTACTTTTGTATTATACATTAATGTCATCAACTCATGTGAAGTGTAAATGTGAAATAAAAGGGACAACAGGAAACACCTACAATGGCTGAAAATTATAATTACATGCCACAATCTTCAAGGGAACTACACAGGAAAAACACAAATAAGACAAAAGACAAACGTAAACAACGATAGGAACTCGGGACAGCCGGACTTGGTACCGGCACTAGCAAAAGCCAGCGGTAGGGTTAAACCAGTTTATGGGTACCCAAACCTCCCCTTTATCTGTCCTGTTTCCCTATAGTATAGTAAACATATGAATAAAACCCAATACAGGTCGACTACTAACTCCATGACCACAATCTTGAAAGGAGAGAATGTGACAATACGTAATTTTGAAAGATGGGTCAAGGGGTGCTCGCCGCTAATCTGCTGGCTAGCTAAAGGAGCCTAGTGCATTATTGAACAAAAATATCAAAATTTTTGAAATCTAAGGATCTGGTATTTAATTTTGATGTGTTTGAAGCATTTTTGTTTTGATGGCAAATAAGCACTTCATAATCAGAGGATATTCTCCTTGTATACCATATACATGATATATACACCCATTAATTTATGTCATATACAGTGCATCTATAGTTTTGCTGAGAGACTATGGGAAGTTACATTATATAAATTGCAATGATATTAAGGAGAATCCATTTGCTAAGATCTAACTCTACCTTCAGATGTGTAAATGGATACTTATCAAGATAGATTTATTGTCTTTGTAAGTCTTCCAGTGTTTTCCTATTTTTGCCAAATGAAAGGTGGTTGTTTTAAAATTGAAGGTAGCCGGCTATGAATATGATAGCCAACTGTCATAGTCGGCTTTGTAGATTTGCAGTATTCGCTTGCTGTATTTTGGTGATATTAAAATCTATAATGTTTTTTTTTACTTGATACATATGTTAGTTAAATAAAAGTAAAACCTTTTTGTTTTGTTGTTATTCAGATTTGACAGTAAAGTTTTAAATCCATTCATGTTTTATTTTGAGGTTTTTATTTTTCTAAGAGTATAGCAAACTTCTGCTTCCCATCCATAACGGTTTTCTTTTGTACTTTTGGAATATGGATCTAAAGTATGATTCGTTTGTTACCATAAACTATTTGAAATCTGTAGTATTTATCATCCTGTTGGTTTTGTACTCGCTGTTTTGATCGTTTTCTCGTGCCATTGTATGGTGGTCCCCACTTTGATTATTTCCTCAAAGGTTTGTTCTCTTTGCTTTGAAAAATTTCATCCGGTAGCTTGCATTTCTTTTCTGTACAAAAGAAAACATTAATTCTGTTTCCTTTTGTTCGGATCCGCCATTTTGTCTAGTGTAAACAACTCGCAAATCAGCTGATTGGAATACTAACAATGGAACTACAACGATGCAGAATTGAAAAATATCCGTTTTTATCGACCACCTTGACGGAGGCAAAGGTGGTCGGCCTGCAAAAAAACCTGGTCTGCAAAGCCAGCTTAAATGTCGAATGGAAAACACTGGTCTTCCCTCTAGCTTGCATAGAATACTTTGTTGTGCATCTTTTTTTTTTTATTTACCACAGGTTAGCCATCTTCAGATTAGATTTAGCGGTTTAATTAAATTATAAATATATAATCCCTTGGTTTAAATGTCTATACTTTTCCCACCCATCTAGTAGACAAGGTGGTCCACATTATCATGTACAGGGCTCACCACACTTCAGAAAAACAGGGAGACTTATAGTCTCCCTAAGGGCACAGATAGGGAGACTCCAGGATATGACAAGGAGACTTTTTAATGCTCATCCGCATGATTTTCTAACAATTTTTCACTTTTTTCAGGTCTATATCAAATTTTAACAATCAAAAATATAAATAAGTGTAAATCATTAAAAACATTATATTCATCTAATATGATATATTGAATGTAATTAAACTTTATTTTATAATTTATAAATTCTTTTAATATTTATCCCTTTTGAAAATTACCCAAAATGAACACATTTTTAGGTACTTCTACATTTCAGGTTACATTTTTGTAAATTAAACTTTAATAAAGTGAAAATAGTCAAATCATAAATTAATCAATACATACTGAATGCCCAATAATGTACATACAACATTTTTTATTTATCTTCTCCGGGAAATAGGTAGTTCTTTGTTTTTGTTCTATAAATAGTTCACTTCCAGTTTGATTCCAAGTGGGAAACGTAAATGTTGTGGGCAATTTCCATTGAATTTTTCAATAAATTAATAGTAAAAGGTCAGTTTGCCTTGTTGTCACTATCATGAGTGGATATATACAAGGTTTTAGCCGTGCAATGAACAGGAATGATCTTCAGAAATCTTGCCATTTTACTTCCTGCTACCGGAAATAGACAGAAATAGAAATGCAAATACCAAGATGCACAGAGACTTTTAAAATCCATAGGGCTACTTCTAGTCGCTTTTTGGAACAACTTCAGGCGACTTGAGTCCCAACAGGGCGACATTATCACCCTAATCGCCCAGTTTGGTGAGCCCTGAATTGTATGAACCCTGCCATCACAAAATCTATTATACCTACCTGATTTTCACTTTCTATACTAAACCAAATCCTACCTACGTCCACTATATCTCAAATTTACATTCTTCCCAAATCTGACAGACATTTTGTCCAGCTATCTCAAAGAAAATTGCCAGACCAAAACTGGATAAACCAAAAAATATTTATGCAAAAACAGATTCCCCTCACAGAATATTATTATGTTTTCTCAGATTCCATCCCGGTTTTACTCAATCAGAAGTAAGCAATTTCAATTAGCGAGAGTTGTCTAGACTTGAAAAATGTATGATCCAGGCATATAAACCAATTGTTTTTGCCAATGGGAACTATAATGGGGTGAAATTTCAGAATATTCAAGCATCTTAAAAGAGAAACTCTGAATGATTTGTCCATTCTCAGTACTCTAATAACAGATTCTGGGTAAAAAAACAAAGGAAACAGTTTTGGAAAACTATTTCCAGGGTTGGCAAAAAAGCGGGAAATACTCATATTTCCCAGGACGTGGGAAATACTGGGAATTCCCGGGAAATACTGGTAATTCCCGGACAATACTGGGAAATATGCTGTCAAATGATGTAACTTCAAAACATTGTAGTTTAAAGTGCAACAAATAGATCAAATATGTCTTAATGGACGTATACATAGGGAATTTCATTTTCTCCCACTACCATATGACTATTCCAAATAAGTAAAAGTCTTCCGATTTTCAGTATTATGTATCACCTCAATTCAATGGTAATCATTGTAATTCCTTGAAATGCATTTGTTTTGTATTAATGTTTTTATAAACAAGAATAATATTACATTTAACAACTAAAATCTGTCAAATTTAGTATACTTTGAACATTTTATTACTTTTTGACTTAATGTGACAACACTGCTGATGGTGTCATTATTTCAAATTGTCATTTCGTCCAAAATGTTTCCTTGGAAACTATGTAAACTATCAGTGTAAAGTGAAATTCAACTTAATCACCTGCTATACAAGTTATGTTTAAGCTACTGGATAATAAGTAAATGTAACATTAAACAATTCTATTGTTTGAATATTGACAGAATCTCTTCAGAAATTAAATACACAGGCTTTCTCTATAATATTCATTTCTTAGCTCTTTCCTCCAAGAAATATTTAGCAGTGCATGATGGGAAAAAGTCCGTGTTTGGAAATCAAAACGAAATAAAATTTATTTTTTAAAGCTTGTGGAAGTAATTCATTTCCTTATAAAAGCAAATATGTGTACATATATTGAAACTAAATGAAAATATTGAAATAAAATTTGTTTTATTACAAATCTCGTATAGGCGAGATAAGCAATATGGCCGACAAGAAAAAAGAGCCGGCAGCACCGGAGAAAAAGGATGAAAAGAAAGAGAAAGAAAATGAAAAAGAACAAGAATTGGTATGCAAATTTTAAGGCATAATGCTGTGGTACCAGAACAATTATTCAACAGCGATATATACACCGTGACACATATTATATGTGTTCTTATCATTGAGTGACTTCGAATATGCCTTGTCATTCGAAAATGTGTTATAAAAAAGTACTTCGGATACTTGAAACAAAAGCTTGAAAGTAAATATTCACTGTTAATTAGTTAGTGTTTGTGTTAGCTGATATTTTTCACAGCAAGCTATCAATGAAACACCAAAGGGTTGTGAACTTGTGTGTTGTTGTTGTTTTGCGTTATGAGTAAAAGGGAGGGGGGTAATCCTGTTTGTTTCATTATTCAAAGCCAGAGATGTTTTCTTATATTGAATGATAATAGAAAAAGAGAAATGTGTCTAAGAGACAGCGACCCAAAGGGGAGTTACAACAACTAAAAGCCACCATAAGATCTGTGTTGGTAAAGTAGATTATATGATTCCGAATGCCAACAGTGATGAAAATCATCCTTTTAAACCTGTTACAGTGACTTTAACAATACTGGTCTGTCATTCAATTGTTGTGACATTAAATCATAAGGTAGATATCTTTGCTTCAATTGTTTACAAAAGAGGTTGAAATGCTCCTCAAAGGGTCACTGTCTTTATTTATAGGTAAGCCATCTAAATCACTTGATGGAAAGTGATGTTCATTCAAGCAGAACAGAAATACTCACTATTGAAAATATTAATACACAGTCATGATTTTTGGTAAATAAATACATTTTTAACTTCATTTTTTGTACCCCCATATTTTGGAAAATACTTCTGGTTAAATTGAGTTTATTTTATTTGTTTTGAGGGGATAGTATATTTCCTAATTCTTTTTTTTTACCCCCACCCCACAATAAATCCATAGATGTTCTGTTTGGAAATGTTAAACATGCAATTGTAGCATGATGGACATTAAACTATCAATCCTTTTTAGTTTGCCTCAACGAAGTTGAGGAGGACTATTGGAGTACCCCCGGCGTCCGTGTCCGCATTTGGGTATATATCTTAGTAACTATGAAGTGTAGGTTCATCAAACTTTGCATGCAGGTGCATCTTGGGCTAACTCACAGCCTCCAAGAAAATTAGGTCTCTCTGACCTATATTTTCCACTTGGGTGGCTTTCATTCAAATTTACATTTCAGTTCATATCTCAGCTACTATACATAGTACGATAATCTAACTGTGCATATGCCTGCATCTCTGATGGTAGGTCAGCATCCAGGCAAAATTAGTTCACTTTGACCTATATTTTCCGCTTGAGTGACTTACATTCAAGTTTACGTCCGAGTTCA
>MJUU01060515.1:23039-36912 GCA_002080025.1 Modiolus philippinarum
GACTTACATTCCAGTTTACATCCGAGTTCAGATCTAAGTAACTGTACATGGTACGATCATCTAACCTTGCATGTGCATGCATCTTTGACGGTAGGTCAGCATCCAGGCAAAATAATGTCACTTTGACCTATATTTTCTGCATGAGTGACTTTCATTCAAGTTTACGTTGATATCTCAGTAACTGTACATGATAGGATCATCTAACCTTGCATGTGCATGCATCTGGTCAGCATGCAAGCAAAATTAGGTCACTTTGACCTACATTTTCTGCATGATTGACTTACATTCAAGTTTATGTTCGAATTCAGTTACTGTACATGGTAAGATCATCTAGCCTTTGTATATATGCATTAGGGATGGTAAATCAGCACTTTGGCCAAATTGGGTTTCTGTGTCCATTTGCCATAACGAGGCGAACTTTGTAATCGTTGATTACCTATGTTTAGTTATTAATTTGTAAACCATTCATACAATCTTGCTGTAATTGAATAACATTAATTACACAATTTAATTAAATGGATATATTTACTACAGTACTATTAGTGTTTCCTGCAGCAGATTTTGGCGTGCAGTGATGCCCTGTCGTTTTTTATTGACGCCCTGCCCTTTTTTATTTTCATTTTTGGCACCCTGCCCTTTTTCAATCTCTTTGCCTTGACGCCCTGCCATAAAATAACTGGAACTGTTTTTTTTTTCTTTTGAAAATCCTCAAGAATTGAAGTATGATGTTCATTTCCTTTGTCAGTTTATTCTATTTGTTCAAAATAATACTTTAATTGCACCTGTCATACTAATTAAAGGTTTAGTTCAATCGTAAACAAACACCGTCAGTACTTTGTTTACCTGAGTTATCGCCTGTCAATCAGAGATAAACCGCTTACCTGTATGACAATTTAATGTCAATTTCTCATATATCATGTATATAATCATTATTCTTTTGAGACTTCAAATCTTTCTTTAATCAAAATTTTCTTAAAAATTCTCCGGTTTAATGCAATGAAAAAAATGATTCTTTTTTTTGCAGATCACGTTTTTTGAGAGTTGAGTTATTTCCCTTTAAAATTTGCCTTTAACTTGTGGGATTTTATTTTTTAGAATTTTATGTACACTGACATTTGTATTAAATAATTTAAAGGAAAAATAATTTGGTTTCAAATTTAAAAGCTTAAAAAAGTTTTTAAGCATCATTTCTTTGTTACTTTGCAAAACAATTTTTAAAAAATTAGGAAAACATAGTAAGTTTGGCTCTAAGTCAAAGTAGCACTTGATAATTTTCAGACTACTGTGCAATAATTTTGCTTTAACACCCACAATGCAAATAATGTGTGGAGCATTACATCTCAATCAATGAATCTGGATGCTTGTAGCATGGTCAATGGCACTGTTGTACCATTGACCTCTTCAATGGTTACTGGCCAAAAAATGTCTATAAGTCTTAGTCAGTCATTTTGTATCAGCAAAGGTCCATTTACACATCTTTTTTACATGCTGCAGGTGTATTGTACTTTGCTTACTTTAATATTGCAGACATCATCTGTATGTTTATTATGTAAATATATAATGTTGCTTACCGTATTTTCCCGTAAATAAGCCGCTATTTTTTTCCTTCCACGGCGGCCCCGCGGCTTATACAGAGGTGCGGCTAATGTATGACAAAAGCAAGTCACAGAGCCCGTCGTCAGACATTTTTTCTTGTTGTTGAAAGCAGTGAAAACAACCAATTGACATGTGTTTTGTTTATATTTTGTGTATATTTCATCAATAAAAATGTTGTTGTGTACACTCAATAAAATGATTGGAGATCGTATTTGTTGTTTATTTATTCCCATGTCCGTGAGGCCATGTTGTTTTTTTGTTTACATGAAGATAACCGTAGATTATCCAAATTAGAGATAACGGAGAATTCTTTAATGGTCAAAAATGTTTTTAAATTGGTCAAGTTCCCTTTCTTTATTAATATAAAGACATCTATGCTTTCTATCCATTGACATTGTAATTTTCTATCAACGTGCAGAACAGGTGTTTCGATCAATCCAGAGGCATTCCAAATAAATTGGCAATGGTAAAGTGTCGATCTTGCATATTCTGCTTACACCTACAGCCAACAAGAAATCAACGTAAAATAGTCCATAAATATTTATTTAGCTTTTTGTTTACCAACAAGGAAGGAAATGTACAATAAATTTACTATAACAAATGGAATTTAATCAGTTTATAATAATTTAATATGATGTAGAAATAAATTATCCCAACTTAGGCATGAAAAAATTCTTTCTAAGAGATATAATATAATCTTGACAAAGAATAGTCTTAATGTGTTTTTTTTTAAGATATCCCATCGTAATCCTGCATTTTTGACAGCAATTTAGTAGCTTTGTGCCCCATTTTCAATGTTTGACAATCCCAACAACAATACACAGTACTTTCAGCACTTTTATATAATTTATTATTTATCTCCCTTTGCCTTAAAATTTCATTTGGGAATTCCTTGCTTCCAAGCTTACCTGCACTATGGGCCAGATAAATTATTGCCTTCATCTTTTTATGACAGCTTAAGGAGAAGACAACTCAATCTTTTCTAAAATCTGATTTGCAAATTTCAGCCATCCAAGGAGTCAAGTTCACCTTACTGAACTGGTTCTTGAATTGATAACAGTCAACCATGATAGAAGGAAAAAGACAAATGTTACTTTCATGACTTTAAGAACTTTTGTTAAAATAAAGTAAACATTGTTTTGGATATATTAATTTGGCAGCTATTATTGAATAAAGGTGTGATTCATACAGTGAGTATTTCTGTTCAGACTTTCAATCCATTGATTTAAATGACTGACCTATAAATAAAGACAGTGACGTATTGAGGAACATTTAAACCTCTTTTGTAAACATTTAAAGCAAAGATATCTACCTATTGATTAAATGTCGCAACAATTGAATGACAGACCAGTATTGTTAAAGTCACTGTAACATTGGAAAAGAGACGACTTTCAGGGACTATGTATATCTAACGGGATACGACTCTCGTGAAATGCCAACAGAGCTACGGCTTTGGGTAAAGCTAGTTTCATTTTTTGTCGATATTTTTGTTTTTTCGAATATGATAAAAACCGAAGAGTTGACGGATGGAAACGAAAATTTCCGAAAATTTCAATTGTTTTACAGAAATGTCAATTATTTGATTCGTCTTATATTGAGAATTTTGTAAATTGTGTATTAATTATATAACTGTACAAACGAATTTATTTGTGTATTTTCGTTGAAAAAGAAAAAATAAATATACTAAAGTATTTAAACAAGGAATCTAAGTAAAAAATGTGGTTCTTTAAAACCGGTGTCATGGTTAATGTTCATAGATTAATGATTTTATTTTTTAATAAAATAATTATTTTACTTCCTTTTATATGAAATAACTAATTTCCATTTGGTTGCTTGGGCTTGGTAGTTATTGTTCTTGGTTTATGGAAATGTAACATTACACATATCTCGTATTATAAGCTTGACTATGAAAAGAATCAGAACAAGAAATGGTACGACGTCTGCGGATAGACAGACGTGCAGCTGCTGCAAAATAGTGCATTTTTGTGGAATTTCCTTGTTTTGGTGACGTTTGATTTTAAAGAGAATTTAGTTCGAAAATGTATCTTATAAACAAAATGATCACCATACATAAACACTAACTTCAAACCCAAAAAATTCAGTTAAAATACACACAAATTTCAGAAAAATGCATTAAAGTTTTCAAACAAACATCGCTTTTTAGAAAAAAAAGTTACATTTATAAGATAGGACTAGTCAGAAAGAACTTCAAAGAAGCTTACCCCGTCACAATAGTGCCTGTGGCAGGAATGTTTTTCAAACCCTCAAAAATCAGTTATAATACACATAAACTTCGTAAAAAGGCATTAATATTTTCAAACAAACATTACTTTTTAGAAAAAAGTTATATTTATAAGATGGATCGAGTCAGAAAGAAGCTTACCCTGTCACAATAGTGTCTGTGGCAGGAATGTTGAACATTTTGACAAAAGGAGTACCAAATAAAAAGACAAACTTCAAACCCTAAAAAATCAGTGAAAATACACATAAACTTCGTAAATAGGCATTAATATTTTCAAACAAACATTGCTTTTTAGGAAAAAGTTATATTTATAAGATAGGAAGAGTCAGAAAGAAGCTTACCCTGTCACAATAGTTCATGTGGCATGAATTTTCTTCATATTGACAAAATGATCGGCAAATATAAACACAAACTTTCAATCCCCAAAAATCAGCTAAAATTCACACAAACTTAATAAAAGTGCATTAAAATTTTCAAACAAACATTGGTTTTCAGCCAAAAAGTTACTTTTATATGATAGCACAAGGTAGAAAGAAGATTACCCTGTCACAAATTGAACGTGGGAGGAATTTTCTTTGTTTCTACAGCAAATGTAACCACAAAATTCAAACCCTCACAATTAAGTTAAAAAAAATCCAAACTTAACAAAAGTACATTACTATTTTCAAATAATCATTACAGTTTATGAAAAAAGTGACTTGTTTTGGGGGAGGCAAGCAAATGCAATGATAACTCAATTATACGCTGCATGGTTTCGACGAGGATATATGGTTTCAACGAAGATATTAAAAAAATCGCAACTCGAACAAACATAAACCTTCCGAGGGAGTTTTAGCTCATAATGACCACGAAAGCCTTTGATGAATTAATTATTTTCAATACACAGGTCAATTGCTAAAAACAAGACAGAAACGGATACGTATCATTTCCGTGAAATGAGCGAAGTCGCTGGTAACAATACAAATTTACAAAGACTTATCCTGTTAGATATATATAGTCCAGGACGACTTTCTAGTTGGTGAATCATCCCGGAAAATTTTGACATCACAGTATAGATTTTCCAACATCACAATGTTAAGTGAGGCAATTTGGACGGATTGACCCCAGGTCAACCGGCGCAATTCATTCGTAAAAAGAAGTAAGAAAGTAGTCTATCCAGCAAGGTCTACGACTGGATTTGAACCCCTGCTATGTTGTCATCCATGGCAACACTGCCTGCACTATGTCCAGCCCACTAGGCCACCTAGGCCTTATATTGCTTGCCTCCGATCCCCTTATCAACTATTATTTGAGATTTTTTTTCAGCAACCCTACGGCCACTTGGTTCTGGTGAAAACTATATTTGAAGATTGAACCTGTAAATTACATTGACCATTGTACAGTACACACAGAGTGACACCCTGGTCTGACATGGGTGAAAACACCAACAATTGCTGGGGAAATGATGGTGTTAACATTGACATTTATGACTTGCCATTATATTTCTACCATTTGGTGGTGTTTCCTGTGTGAAATGTGTCAGACCTGAGTGTTATTTTAACTGAAACACTCTGTGTGTACTGTAGTATCTAAAGAAAACATGTTTCCTCCAAGAATCCGTAAATGTATTCAATAGGACCTTCCTGGTATTGAAGTTACAGCTTCTTTGTCATTTTCGCTTTGAGATACTTTTGTTTATACCATCTTGTTTGTCAGAAAGTATTTTTTCGTGGTAAATTTCTCCTTCTATGCAATGTATAAAAAGCCAAAAATTTACCACAAAAGAATCTATAGCACATTCTATCAATCACATCATCATACTTATGGTAATGAAGTGGAACTTTCATACATTTGCATTTGGCTTTACATTTATAAACAAAATTGTGGAAATGTTTCACTGTGCAGACAACAACTACAAAAAATTATAATAAATAACAAATTAACATTTTTGCAAATTTTTGGCTCTATACATCTACAGTTTACAAATTCCATAACCATTGCCAATTCAATAATGTTACCAAATTCATTGAGAGATTTCCATAACTTAGACAATTATATACATAGATATTTCTGCACATGAACAATATGACATTTTAAATACAAAGAAAAATCCTAACCTGGAAATATGTACACCTAAATTGAGATAATTCAGTATCATAGAATAAGGACAGTGCTACCTTTGAAGGAATGTGCAAAAAAGAAAACTTCAATTGTCCGAGATTTCTCTGACATTCTAACCACATTTAAAAAATTTGTTACCTGCGTCACCAACGGTGACCGCAGGTCTAGGAGCCGCTCGACTCTGTCCGTCCGTCCGTCACGCTTTGGGGGTACCAAGTTTGTGTAATCTGAAACTCCCACACCTTTAACCTGATACTTTTGAAACTTTGCACAGTTGTTCTGGACACATTGAAGATGTGCACCTCCCCTTTTGGTGAGATTTGGATAAAAATTGTCGAATTTATCCATTGTTGAACTTAGTCATTTTTTCATCAAATTTTAACATTACAGTACTGAGTTTGTGTAATCTGAAACTCAGACACCTTATACCTGATGCTTTTGAAACTTTGCACAGTTGTTCTGAACACATTGAAGATGTGCACCTTCCCTTTTGGTGAGATTTTGAAGAAAATTGTCGAATTTATGCATTGTTGAACTTAGTCATTTTTTCAGCATATTTTAACATTACAGTGCCTGGTTTGTGTAACCTGAAACATTCACAATTCTGACTAAATACCTCTGAAAGTTTACACTGTTGTTTGAACACATTGATGATGTGAACCTCCCTTTTAGGCCAGTTTTGATTTAAAAAATGTAAAATCTATCTATTATTGAACTTGTACTTTATTTTATGATATTATATCATCATGGTTTAATTATGTCCAGAGACGTTGCAGAGTTTTGAACACACTGACCATGGTCAGCTATTCTTAAATTTTTGCATTGCTTTCACATATTTTCTCATAAAGATTCAAAGTATGTGTTTATTTGAAACTCAGGTATGGTTTTCACCTTTGCTGAAGTGATGTGGACTATTTTCATTTTATGCTTTGTTCAACTTAGTTTTGTTTTTTTTCTTCTTTCTTTGTCTATTACACTAATAGGGTTAAATTTAATATAATCTCAATTATAACTTGCATTTGAAGAATGTTTTGGTAATAAGGTAAATGAATACTTGTTTGAATTTGTAAACCTATACATGACATTCTGTTAGGTTATAAAAAAAAAACACTTTCTCAGTTGAACATGAGTGATGGTGACGCAGGTCCAGACATGTAATTGGTCATTTTTTCATTAAATTTTAACATTTCAGTACTGAGTTTGTGTAATCTGAAACTCTGACTCCTTATATCTGGTGCTTTTGAAACTTTACACAGTTGTTCTTGACACATTGAAGATGTGCACCTCCCTTTTTGGGCAGATTTGAAAAAAAAATGTTGAATTTATGCATTGTTGAACTTAGTCATTTTTCAGCATATTTTTACATTACAGTGCCTGGTTTGTGTAATCTGAAAGATTAACATTTCTGACTAAATGCCTTTGAAAGTTTTTACTGTTGTTTGAACACATTGGAGATGTGAACCTCCCCTTTAGGCCAGTTTTGATTTAAAAAAATGTCAAATTTATCTATTATTGAACTTGTACTTTATTCTATCATATATGGTACTCAATTTTTGTCCAGAGACGTTGCAGAGTTTTGAACGCATTGACCATGGGCAGCTATTCTTGAATTTTTACATTGCTTTCATATGTTTTCTCATAAATATTCAAAGTATTTGTTTATTTGAATTTCACATCTTTGCTGACATGATATGGACTATTTTCATTTAATGCTTTGTTCAACTTTGTACATTTAGTTTTGTTTTTTTTCTTCTTTTTTGTCTTATTACAGTAATAGGGCATCTTCGCTAGCCAAGGGTTGCAATCAGCTTCTCTCCTCTACACCCTTGGCGGATTGAGCCACAATTTGTGAAACATCAGTTTCAAATTATCTCCCTTTAAAGTAAGAGTTTCAGTATGATTTATTGTAATAATAAATGATTATTTATTGCATCTAATAATACAACAATTCACAATATATTTGACTTCAAGTAAATAACCCTTCAAAAGTAAAGAAAGATAATTAAATCATGGAAATTTTGCAAAATAGAAAAATCACTAAACGTCATATTTTAAGTTTTATTGTTTTGATATATATTCAAAATCTGAATGTATGTTAATTGATTGGCTGCAGTGAAGGTCAACTGCAACTAATCAAAGGCGTGGATTTGAGACTACAGAAATCCAGCTTGATCTGCCAAGGGTGAAGATTAGAAGAGTGGATTGTAACCCTTGGCTAGCGGAGATGGTAATAGGGTTGAACTTATGCATAATATAATCTCAATTATAACTTGCAATTGAAGAATTTTTGGTAATAAGGTAAATGAATACATCAAGATGTAGACAGGAATGGAAGCCCTGTCCTTGATGAACTGGAGTTTTCTATGTATCGTGTGCATTTTGGTCACATGTACATTCACTCCATATCCTTTTATTTTCCTATTGTTTGAATTGGTAAACCTATAAATGGTATTCTGTTAGATTGAAAAAAAATCACTTTCTAAGTTGAACATGAGTGATGGTGACGCAGGTCCAGACATGTAATTGGTCTTGTTTTGTCTACTAATGTCACTTCAAATGACAAATTTCCCAACTATTGTCTTGGTTGGTATGTTTAAAAAAATCATGGTTTTGACTTGGACTCTGCAGTAGAAACCCATGCATTACAAATGTAACTGCTGTCTCAATTAACCAATTTTACCCTTCTAAAGTGGTTTCCGATGAATTACACTAGTTGTCATAGACACACTTCTCATTTCGCAATTTCCATTTGCCCATCAGTCATGTCAGTCTGTCAACAATTTTTTTATTTCATCATGTTCATAGATGTTGCGTTTATCAGTGGGAATAATTTTAGATTTGATCAGCTTTTAAATGGTGAGTTGTGTAAGCATAAATCAATTTCTGGTATATTGAATGATGACTTTCTGTTTGCTCATACTTTGAGTCTTTAACTTTAATCCAAATTTTGTCAAAGATTTTTTTTTAGATCAGCGGGATTTCAGGGAGTGATTCGATAATTAGTCTGAAGAAGAAGTTGCTCTATGTACCAGTATGTGATCAGGTACATGTATATTGGTCATCTATATAGCTAATTCCTGTTTGTCAGTATCATGAAAAACCATGCTTCCATACTTTGACAGTATTCTAGTTATACATATGCACCTCTGTCCATCCATCCCTGTGTCACACATTATTTTCATCGTATTTTCTCAGCATCTGCATATCACAGCAACTTGATATTTGATATTTTGGTATTTAATTTTAAAATTAAATGAATGATTGATGTTATATTATTGCAGTCAGAAGAAGATAAACAACTACAGGAAGAACTCAATATGCTGGTGGAAAGATTGATGGTATGTTATGCATAATAAAACCAACTTAAGAAGATTGTATAAGGTATAGGACAAGAAGACCCAGCTATATTGTCAAAACAGAACACGAGGAGCAAAATCCACCATACACCACATTTTGATTACCCTTGGCCTATAAATAAGTTTACTATTAAGTAACTTTGTATAATATATGCAGAAGACATATACATCAGGGATGATTTTAGCTCTTTTCAAATGGGTCCCCCGTCCAACAAATTGGGAATTTTGCATCGCGACAACTTAAATTGGGAAAAATGAAAATATATCAAATACTGGAACATACATTTGTATAAACCAAGAATATGTGTAAGTACACACAACTACAGTTTGAAGAATGGAAAGTATCATCACACCAAAGCCGTTAAAACATTTATATATTTTTTTTTCAACCATTAAGACTATATTTTATATAGTTTTTCAAATTACACCAGATTTGAATTTTATCAAGCTGATCATCAACGAAAGAAGTACTGCTCTTTTTCTATATGAAAGCAAATCAACATTCTGTCAGAAATTCTTTGGTTGTCTGCAAATAAAGATGACTTACACATTTCTATATTATCACCAAAATCAAACCCTTTATACCCTATGATATATATACCTCATTCCATGAAATGACTATGCATTCATTCATTACTCATACAGCAAGTCATTTCCACATTTCGTTTTAACTAGTAGAAATGAAAGCACCCCCATATGAAGTGCAGTTCCAAATTCTCAACCAGTTTCAGAAACTCTGATTTCAAGTCATAACTATTCAATATTTATTTCAATGCAAACCGTTTCTTTGGCAATGAGAGCATCTGCACGTTACCACGTATTTCAAAAGTCATGGATGAAAGTATCGAATTTTAGACACGACAATGTGCGATAACAACACGATTTCAATTCACATAACGCATTCTGACTTTCAAGATGTTCCCTTATGGACATTTGCGATCTCAGACTTTTTGTTCATCTTCAGGGTTGTCGTAAATAGCGGAAATTGCATTATTTAGTTACTTCTGGACGTTACTGTAATGTTTTGAGTAATTTCCGGTTCTAACAAAAGGCGACACGGATCGGAACGAAAGATTCACCGGAGACGGAAATGAAAAAAATCCGGATTTTGTAGACATCGTTGCCGTGATTGGGAATTTTCTTGTTTGGGGAATGGGGCCGCCAAGAGGGGAATGGGGCTGCCAGGCGGCCCTAAATTATATAGTAGCGTCATCCCTGTACATGTTAACTAAATTGTGACATAGGAATAAAAGTTGAATACCAGACTTTAGTAAATTGTGTTGTGATGTTTACTGTCGACAATTTTTGTCTCCTTAGACTTTACATCAGAAATCAAGATTGGAAAAATATCTTTCGGATAAAATAGCAAACAGAATTTAAAAAAGATAATGGACAATTTCACCAAATTTGTCTGGAGCCAAAGTTTTGTATAAGGGAGATACTCTGCAGACTGACCAGAGTATGTTTAAACTTCAAATCATGTACATATGTTCATTTTGCTATTAAATTAACATACTCATTTTTTATTGTAAATTTATAAAGGAAATGCATGATCTATGAATTATATTCATAAGCCATTATAAAAAAAAATACTAGATTCTCGTCCATCCAGCTCAATTTTTTCAGACTCTGAAAAAACTATATTTCGATTTTTGGTAATTTTTTTTTTTATCATTTTCTTCAAAATTTTCTGCATTTTCACTATAATTGATAATAAATAAAACATTAAGTTTGGCCACCAACCCAAATTTTCAAAAGGTTGGATATGAACCTTGTATTTTTTTATATAATGGCCTTGGTCATTAATTCCTAGTATGTACTTGGATATTTGAAAATTACTTGAATTTATTTTGTATTCTAGGGTGTATTTGACAACTTAATGCAGACTATGAGTCTACAGATTGCAGTGGATTATAGTTTGAGTTGAAATTTCATTGATTATTTTTAGGAATCAGATCAGAAACTGTATAAACCAGCTTTAGAAAGTCTGCGGTCACAGATAAGAGCCTCAACAACATCGATGACCTCTGTGCCTAAACCTTTAAAATTCCTTAGACCACATTATGAATCTCTAAAAGAGGTGTATGAAAAGATAAAAGATGACACCACCAAGGTATGTTTGATTTGTGAAATTTCTTGCAGCATAATTTTTATTTAATACTAATGAAATTGAATTGTCATTATTGTCACATTTATTTGCTGAAGTTTAATTATTATGTTCCAAAAAATTCCAAATGGAATGTACAGTAATAATTGTACACGACTTATATTTTATCAAGACATTTCGGCCTTAGGCCCTCGTCAGTTAAATTTTTTCCTTCAGTCTACATTGTGTATCTTGTTTGTTGTCTCTCTAAAATGTTGTGATTGTAGCTCTTGTATACTGTACTAAGATTTGTAACGTCATTTCTATATTTCTATAAAGATTAAAAGGTGTATTCATATTAAAGATGAAAAATAAATTAAGATGTATTTCCAGAGATGATATGTACTATTGTTTATTCTATCAGTACTGATTTTGCATATTTTTTCCAGAGATTCTGTGCAGATATTGTATCAGTGTTAGGTATGACAACAACAGACACAAGGGAAAGCCTGAAGTATAAACTATTAGGATCTAAAGAAGAATTAGGTTCTTGGGGCCATGAATATGTCAGGTAATACAAAGGAATATAACACATATTATTCCAAATACGTGTAACTGAAAAGGTGTAAATGAATACTGTAAACCAACTTATTTTAGCGGATACTTTATTTTGCGTTTTGCCCTTCCTGGTCAATTTTGTGGTGACTTAATTTTTGTGATTTTCTATTTCTGCTGGAGCATTTGTATTAGGATCAGAAATATTTGCGAAGATTTATTTTCGCAATATTTTCATGCTCACCAAGATTGCAAAAATAAATTTCTCACGAAAATAAGTTGGTTTACAGTTACAAGAAAAGCAAAAGAAATGCTGCATTACAGAATTCACAAAAAATAACAGCAAATGCTTGTTGAATTCACTCACTTATTTAATGTCAAAAATTATAGTAGTTTAACTTTAGAATAAAGAAGCAGTTGTATAAATTTTCAATGATTTTTTTGCTTCAGTTTATTCTGTAATCTGTTATTGCAATAATTACAAACACAAAAATTTCCAATGAAACTACAAAAGGGTTGATCAATTATGACAATTTTGATAAAAAAAATTAACCAAATTTGATAATAAAAAAAAAGAGCTTTGGGCATTCCTATAAAAATTGTGATTTTCATATATATGTATTTACCTCTGACATCCAATATGTCCATCAGCAGGGGACATAATCTTAACAACTCAGTTAAAAAAATAAGCTCAAAATCATCGACAAACACAATTTTGAGTGCTCTTTTGATATCACAACTATCTAAAAATTAAAATTTAGAAACATACAGTTCCTATGATATTAGCAGGCAGTGATTATGTTCTTCCGTAAATGGTGGTTTACAGTGGAAGATGTCCCATGTGAGATCGATGCACGCGACATCATCCTTACTCCGGTAAATGACCAACCAGACTTGTTGATTTTTGTGATACAACAATCGTAACCATGACTTAATGTCATAAAACACCTGACATCACAATGTAAAGAATACTCAAATGATGACAATGTTGTTCAAACAGTAAAGGTTACCAGACTTTTCTTTTTGCTTTTTACAGAAGAAATAGGATCTTGCATAAGATCAAAATAAAAGATAGCTCGTGTAAGAAATTGGGCTCAACTGTAGTATACGGACAAAAAGTTCCCAGTTTTGTTCAATATTCATACGCAAAACACAAACGAACGTATTTACAACTTTTTTTATATTTCAAGGTCTGAGTAATTTTAAGTGTGAATGCCAATGGTTGACAGGTCGACAGTTGACAATAAATTGTGTTGTTTAAGGTTAACATATCGAATGTTGATAATACATATAATTTGTAAAGTGAACAGTTGGAAGGTCTACAGATGACAGTAATTTTTATTGTTTAAGGTTGACAGGTCAACACAAAATAGGTTGACAGTTGGAAAGTTGGAAGGTTAACAGGTCGACTGGAAGGTGGATAGGTCGACAGTTGACAGGTCGACAGTTGGAAGGTGAACAGGTCAGTCGATTTTTGAAGCATAGTTGACAAGTGGACAGTTGACAGTAACTTGTATTGTTTAGGGTTAACAGGTAGACAGTTGACAGTAACTTGTATTGTTTAGGGTTAACAGGTAGACAGTTGACAGGTCGACACAAAATAGATGGACAGTTGGAAGGTTGAGATGTTATTTGGAATATTTTGAGTGACTCTTTATGGTTGACAGGTCGACAGTTGACAGTAAGATGTAATTTTTTTACTGAATCTGATATAGGGAACATTTATTATACACTAGTGCATGATTATAATGCTACTAAAGTAACATTGACCTTCATGTTTGAAAAACTTTCTTTGGACCAAAAACAAGCGTGGGTTAGCCATGGCGCTGCTTGTTTTGGGGGAAAATGACCAATTACTTCGCCCATTGCATGGATAGCAATTTCAACGTGGATAGTATTGTATGGCATAGGGGGCTTCTCGCCCCCCCCCCCCCCCCC
>MJUU01060515.1:36945-50100 GCA_002080025.1 Modiolus philippinarum
GTAAAATGGATGTTTGATAGTAGAAGGGGCATACCTCAATGCTCGAACGCCGCAGCCGGTAAGATCGGCTTGTCTTGCTGTGATAGTATATACCCTTGCAAATATCATTATATATACCCTTGCAAATATCATTATACTATAATTCCTAAGAGTAAGCAATCATATGTAGGAAAGAGAGAACCCAAACACAAGCTTCTTGAAGAAGAAATTAGCTATTAGATTTTAACGGAAATGACTTGAAAGCATCATCGTAATGCCGACGACTGTTCTCTTTTAACATTTGATTTTATATGATTGATGCCGCACGTGATATTATAATGCATGGATAGTATCATAATTCCAGTGCCGGTACCTTTGTTACTGTCAACCTGTCAACTGTCGACCTCTGCACTGTCAACTGTCGACCTCTGCACTGTCAACTGTCGACCTCTTTACTGTCAACCCGTTAACTGTCGACTTTTACATTGTCAACCTGTCAACTGTCGACATTTTAACTGTCAACCTGTCAGCTGTCGACCTCTTAACTGTTAACATATGAACTGTCGACCCTTAAATTATCAAACTGTCAACTGTCAACCCTTCAACCTTCTTGGTTTATACTGGCGGCTGTTTTACTCCCTCTCAGTACCACAACTTTGGCACTTTTTGTCCGTATACTACAGTTGATCTAGAAATTCTATGTCTTTTCCTCTTGTTTCGCTACGCTCCAATCAAGAAAAGACAAAATTTCTTACATTTGTGAAAGATATCCCAATCTTTTATCTGACCTTATGCAAGATCCTATTATTCTTCTACAGTACCAGTTTTTTACTAAAGCATAAAATGTAGACATGAATTTTACAATCAGGAACTATGTACACATTTTGATAAAAAAAATTACATCATTAAAATTTAATTTTCAGACATATAGCTGGACAGGTTGCTCAAGAATGGCNATATGTACACCTAAATTGAGATAATTTAGTATCATAGAATAAGGACAGTGCTACCTTTGAAGGAATGTGCAAAAAAGAAAACTTCAATTGTCCGAGATTTCTCTGACATTCTAACCACATTTAAAAAAATTTTTTTTGTCTACTAATGTCACTTCAAATGACAAATTTCCCAACTATTGTCTTGGTTGGTATGTTTAAAAAAATTATGGTTTTGACTTGGACTCTGCAGTAGAAACCCATGCATTACAAATGTAACTGCTGTCTCAATTAACCAATTTTACCCTTCTAAAGTGGTTTCTGATGAATTACACTAGTTGTCATAGACACACTTCTCATTTCGCAATTTCCATTTCCTTATCAGTCATGTCAGTCTGTCAACAATTTTTTATTTTATCATGTTCATAGATGTTGCATATATCAGTGGGAATAATTTTAAATTTGATCAGCTTTTAAATGGTGAGTTGTGTAAGCATAAATCAATTTCTGGTATATTGAATGATGACTTTCTGTTTGCACATACTTTGGGTCTTTAACTTTAATCCAAATTTTGTCAAAGATTTTTTTGTCTCGCCCGCGACGAAAGTCGCGAAAGCGAGACATATGCGTGCAAAGTATGACAATGGCGACGGCGTTAACTTTTACTAAATGCAGGATATTTTGAAAACCCTTTGATGTAGGAACCTCATACAGTCAAACCTGTCTTATGTGACTTTCCAAGGGAACCACAAAAGAAAGTCACATAAGACAGGTGGTCACTTAATACAGGGTTGAGATTCTGATCAACACTAATTTGTCTGTTGGCATTGTTGGCGAAATAGTGTCCATATCATAGCTGTATTATGTTTTTCCTATAATATGTATTTTGATATAAAGGGGATTTATTAAATCAGTAACCAAACATAATTTTTCATATTTTTGTTATTAACAGAATCAGTAGTTTTAAATGAATAAAAAAAGCAATCACAATTTGCACTTAAGTACATTTTTTTATTTCAAGAAAGGTAACATTTTTAGTTAATATAAAGAAAAAAAATTGCAGAGCCAATTTGTTTTTCATACTTGTTATTTTTCCAGCTATGTGTTTGCCAATATATAAAATACCATTATACTTCTAGATCAGATGTTTGTTAACTTTATATGATTTTTTTTTTATTTTAAGTAAAAACATTTTTTTTTATTTCATATGACACCTATTAATTATAATAGATTTCTTTCTCCATTCCACTAATTGATTATTTTATTTAATTATTCCTATTACATTATAAAAGATTCCTTTGTTTATTCAACTAATTGATTGACAGGTAACCTTAGTTCATGTTAATTAACATTGTTAAAACAACATACTTTAATTGACTGCAAGCTGAGAAAGCAAAATATGAGCAGATAATCAATTTGGATTATCTACCTTACGCTGTTATCTCCCTTCAGCGGTTCTACTTCCGGATTAGCGGCTCCTTTTAATCTGCTTGTAAACATGTTGATAATTCATTGTTTGTCAACAAAGTCGTTGAAAACAGTGTGTAGGGGCTATTTTAGGAACAAAATGACGGTCGTTAGTCGCGTAACTCGAGTGGTCGCTGAATACAGTTAAAATATATAGCAAATATCATTGGGAGGACTTCAAATTGTCGGATAAGACAGGAAGTCGTTTAATACAGTGGGTCGTTAAGGCAGGTTTGACTGTATTTGGTCCATTGGTAGTACTAATCAAGTGCTATCTGACGGACATAACATTATGTGACCTTGACCTCAATTTCACGGTCTAGTGGCCATGTTAAGTTTTTCTGCTTAAATCCATTTCTCAATAACTAGAAGTGGTAGGTTGATAATATTTGGTATGTAGGTTGGTCTTGGGTAGTACATGTCAGTCTGGCAGGTGACTTTTGTCCTTTACTTCAATTTCACGGTCTAGTGGCCACGTTAAGTTTTTCTGCTTAAGTCCATTTCTCAATAACTAGAAGTGGTCGGTTGATAATATTTGGTATGTAGGTTGGTCTTGGGTAGTACATGTCAGTCTGGCACTTGACTTTTGTCCTTGACCTCAATTTCACGACCTAGTGGCCATGTTAAATTTTTCTGCTTAAGTCCATTTCTCAATACCTAGAAGTGGTAGGTTGATAATATTTGGTATATATTATAGGTTCATCTTGGATAGTACATGTCAGTCTGACAGGTGACTTTTGTCCTTGACCTTAATTTCATGGTCTAGTGAACATGTTCACTTTTCTGATTAGTTCACTTAGATTTCACATCAATTTAGAGGCCAGCAGGGATGGGCAAGATATCTTTTAGGGTCTTCACTTGTTTTAGATCAGCGGGATTTCAGGGAGTGATTCGATAATTAGTCTGAAGTAGGAGTTGCTCTATGTACCAGTAGGTGATCAGGTACATGTATATTGGTCATCTTATATAGCTACTTCCTGTTTGTCAGTATCATGAAAAACTATGCTTCCATTCTTTGACAGTATTCTAGTTATACATATGTACCTCTGTCCATCCATCCCTCTGTCACACATTATTTTCATCGTATTTTCTCAGCATCTGCATATCACAGCAACTTGATATTTGATATTTTGGTATTTAATTTTAAAATTGAATGAATGATTGATGTTATATTATTGCAGTCAGAAGAAGATAAACAGCTACAGGAAGAACTCAATATGCTGGTGGAAAGATTGATGGTATGTTATGCATAATAAAACGAACTTAGGAAGATTGTATAAGGTATAGGACAAGAAGACCCAGCTAGTATATTGTCAAAATAGAACAGGAGGAGCAAAATCCACCATACACCACATTTTGATTACCCTTGGCCTATAAATAAGTTTACCATTAAGTAACTTTGTATAATATATGCAGAAAGACATATACATGTTAACTTAATTGTGATATAGGAATAAAAGTTGAATACCAGACTTAAGGTGTCTGCAGGGTATTTATTTCCTATTATAGAATTTTGTGAAAATTTCTGTGTAGAAACATAATTGCATTATTATTCAAAATATAAAATAAAATTTGGGAGTCACCGTGCATTTAAGGGCAAAAACCATAATTGAAATTTACAGATTTTACATAGAAATGATAGGGAAAATGACTATAAGAGGGGATAGCTATAAAAATCTATTATAGATTTTGTTCATACTTTGCATGTGTTTTCAAAGCATTATATCGTTTACATGTAAAAAATAAAAATTTGGGGTCACCGTTGAAATAAGAGAGTTAATTTGAAAAAAGTTAATTTCTCTAGTGATATCTATATGAAATTCTTTTATCAAATTACCCCCCTTGCATAATTCCTCTGTTCTGAAAATCCAGTGTTTTAGTTCCCCTTTTTGTAATGAAAAAGTTCTAAAAGTGATGAGGAATAAAAATTTTGAATATTTTGGAGCTTTCTTTATATTTTAAATAACTATTTTGTAAAATTTTTAAATGAATGAAACCTAAATAAACAAGTATTAGGCATAAATGGCAGAATAATACCACTGAGACACCTTAAGTAAATTGTGTTGTGATGTTTACTGTCTACAATTTATGTCTCCTTACACTTTACAGCAGAAATCAAGATTAATAAAAAATGTTTTGGATAAAATAGCAAACAGAATTAAAAAAAGATAATGGACAATAGCACCAAATTTGGCTGGAGCCAAAGTTTTGTATAAGGGAAATACTCTGTAGACTGACCAGAGTATGTTTAAACTTCAAATCATGTACATATGTTCATTTTGCTATTAAATTAACATACTCATTTTTAATGTAAATTTATAAAGGAAATGCATGATCTATGAATTATATTCATAAGCCATTATAAAAAAAATACTAGATCCTCGTCCATCCTGCCCAATTTTTGCAGATGCTGAAAAAAATATATTTCGATTTTTGGTAATTTTTTTTTTATTTTCTTCAAAATTGTCTGCATTTTCACTATAATTGGTAATAAATAAAACATTAAATCTGGTCACCAACCCAAATTTTCAAAAGGTTGGATATGAACCTTGTATTTTTTTTGATATAATGGCCTTGGTTATTAATTCCTAGTTCTTGGATATTTGAAAAATAACTTGAACCTATGTTGTATTCTAGGGTGTATTTTACAACTTAATGCAGATTATGAGTCTACAAATTGCAGTTGATTATAGTTTGAGTTGAAATTTCATTGATTATTTTTAGGAATCAGATCAGAAACTGTATAAACCAGCTTTAGAAAGTCTACGGTCACAGATAAGAGCCTCAACAACATCGATGACCTCTGTGCCTAAACCTTTAAAATTCCTTAGACCACATTATGAATCTCTAAAAGAGGTGTATGAAAAGATAAAAGATGACACCACCAAGGTATGTTTGAATTGTGAAATTTCTTGCTGCATAATTGTTGTTTTATTCCTAATGTAATACTGATAAAATTGAATTGTCATTATTGTCACAGTTATTTACTGAAGTTAAATTATTATGTTCCAAAAAATTCCAAAATGGAATGTACAGTAATAATTGTACACCACTTAGATTTTTCCAAGATGTTTCGGCCTTAGGTCCTCATCAGTTAAAATCTTTTCCTTCAGTCTACATTGTGTATCTTGTTTGTTGTCTCTCTAAAATGTTGTGATTGTAGCTCTTGTATATTGTACTAAGATTTGTGACGTCATTTCTATATTTCTATAAAGATTAAAAGGTGTATTCATATTAAAGATGAAAAATAAATGAAGATGTATTTCCAGAGATGATGTGTACTATTGTTTATTCCATCAGTACTGATTTTGCATATTTTTTCCAGAGATTCTGTGCAGATATTGTATCAGTGTTAGGCATGACAACAACAGACACAAGAGAAAGCCTGAAGTATAAACTGTTAGGATCTAAAGAAGAATTAGGTTCTTGGGGCCATGAATATGTCAGGTAATACAAAGGAATATAACACGTATTATTCCAAATGCGTGTAACTAGAAAGGTGTAAATGAATACTGTAAACCAACTTATTTTAGTTGATACTTTATTTTGCGTTTTGCCCCTCCTGGTCAATTTTGCGGTGACCTATTTTTCGTGATGTTTCTATTTCTGCTGGTGCATTTGTATTAGGATCAGAAATATCTGCGAAGATTTATTTTCGCAATATTTTCACGCTTACCAAGATTGCAAAAATAAATTTCTCACGAAAATTAGTTGGTTAACAGTTACAAGAAAAGCAAAAGAAATGCTGCATTACAGAATTGACAAAAAATAACAGCAAATGCTTGTTGAATTCATTCACTTATTTAATGTCAAAATTATAGTAGTTTAACTTTAGAATAAAGAAGCAGTTGTATAAATTTTCAATGATTTTTTTTGCTTCAGTTTATTCTGTAATCTGTTATTATTGCAATAATTACAAACACATAATCCCCAAGGGATAATTTCCAATGAAACTACAAAACGGTTGATCAATTATGACAATTTTGATAAAAAAAATTAACCAAATTTGATAATAAAAAAAAGAACTTGGGACATTCCTATAAAAATTGTGATTTTCATATATATGTATTTACCTCTGACATCCAATATGCAAAGGTAAAATTTACAAACATACAGTTCCTATGATATTAGCAGTCAGTGATTATTTTCTTCCGTAAATGGTGGTTTAAAGTGGAAGATGACCCATGTGAGATGGATGCACGCGACATCATCTCACACCGGTAAATGACCAACCAGACGTGTTGATTTTTGTGATACAACAATCGTAACCATGACTAAATGTCATAAAACACCTGACATCACAATGTAAAGAATACTCAAATGGTGACAACATTGTTCAAACAGTAAAGGTTACCAGACTTTTCTTTTTGCTTTTTACAGAACAAATAGGATCTTGCATAAGATCAAAATTAAAGATCGGGATATCTTTCACTCGTGTAAGAAATTCTATGTCTTTTCCTCTTGTTTCACTACGCTCCAATCGAGAAAAGACGAAATTTCTTACACTTGTGAAAGATATCCCGATCTTTTATCTGACCTTATGCAAGATCCTATTATTCTTCTACAGTACCAGTGTTTTACTAAAGCATAAAATGTAGACATGAATTTTACAATCAGGAACTATGTACACATTTTGATAAAAAAAATTACATCATTAAAATTTAATTTTCAGACATATAGCTGGACAGGTTGCTCAAGAATGGCAGGACTTGGAAGAGAAAGATACACAAATGAGAGAAAAACTGTTAACAATGACAAAAGAAATTGTGCCATATCATATGGAACATAATGCTGAAGCTGAGGCTTGTGATCTGTTAATGGAAATAGAAAGACTGGATATCCTTCAGAATTATGTAGATGAAAATGCTTATCCTAGAGTCTGTTTATATTTAACAAGGTTAGAAATCATACATGTACATGTATATAATCTTAACAGCAAGAACATTATTGTTTAAAATGAAATGCCTTTATATATGCTGATTAACATACCGTAGAAATACTATCGATGGTTGTTTTGATTCAAGAACATGCATACTGAATCAGAAATTTGATTATCAAAAGGCCATGCTTAAACCATTAATGTTGAAGTGCTTCTAAATATGACACATTTATCACTAAATCTGATGTCACCGTATGAGACCTGGCAAATTCTCACTGAGAAAGTAAGGCCAACACAGGTTTTGTTGAGGGTGATCTTACCTTTACAGGGAAGAGAAATAGCAGGGTTACACACCAAGCAGTGTGATACAGGGATGAACCTTCATGTCCAAGTCTATATGGCCAGCTTGGCCCCTGGCAGACAACAGTTCTATATGTTCTATATGTCTAACCATAAATGTCAGAAATTTTGGTAGCCAGCTGGGCTAATGGTTCAAAATTTGCAGTAGCCCAGGCAGAAATTTAGGAGCCGTGGGCTACTGGGCCCCTGGATTGGTTCATCCCTGGTGCTAACTGTTATACTATATTAAAATATTTCTGGAAGTAGCTGTTTGATGAAGGCTTAGGAGAACTTGGACAAAATTATCAAATTTTGATGCTTAGAAAAGTAAACATAAAGGTTTTTTCAACAATAATAATTAAATAAAATTTATAGAAGTTTCAGCGACACAAAATCAAAATGATCAATTTAATCATTGAAGGCAATAAAAAACTGATCTTTGCCTACAATATTCTTGGTCAATGCTTTTCTTGTTGTCCTAATTTTTAAGTGGAGTATCTTATGGTCAATTTATGACTCACTCACTGTAACTTCAAGTATTCCACCATAATGTAAATATCACTTTGTTAATCATTGGTTAATTTATATTCAGTTGTTTTTTCCTACACATGAAACATTTGATATTGATTGTCTTCTGTACATTTTCAGCTGTGTACCATATGTACCGGACCCAGAAAACTTGACATTACTGAAGACTGCTGTAGAATTGTATCGTAAATTTAAACAATATCCACAGGCAATCAGATTTGCCATGCAGTTAAATGATATGAAATTAGTTGAAGAAATATTTACATCTTGTAAAGACATGTAAGTAAAATATTTGTTATACATGTAGATCCAAACATTAACAAATAGAACCCTGACTAAACTCTAATCCAAACATATCTTATGACCTTTTGTATAGATTTCTATATATTTATGAACCTGTGTAAAGTGAACACCTGTCTAGACCAGACGAAGTCTTGTATAAACGGGGTCCAGTTTGCACAAGTTCCACTGTACATGTAAAGGGCAAAAAATGGAAAAATAATTCATTATAATAATAAAAGAAACATATTACGCACACAGTTTAAATCAAAAAACAAAAATAATTGATTTAAGAAGAAAACATTTTTGTGTGTATCATTGTTGAGAAATCACAAGTCTTTCTTTCAAGATAAAATGTATATGTCTTTAATACAATGTGCTTTTGTTTCATCATGGTAAGAATGAAAAACTTGTATAGTTCCTCAGGATACATGACTTTTTTTTATTTTATATCCAAAAGGCTTTAGTTCTGTTCTGTGTGTAAACAATAGATTTTCATTTTTTGAGAACTATTACAGAAGGGAGAATAGATTATATCATATAACTGTTTCTCTTTAATGCAAACTTATGTTTGGGTCCAAATGCATATAAAATGATATTAAACTACATGTTATTTGAATCCTGTAATACAAATAGAAATCAAATGCTTTGAGAATAAATCTTATTGTAATTACAACAATTTAAATATTTCTTTTTATTTACAGATTAATGCAAAAACAGTTAGCCTACATGTTAGGGAGACAACAGATATTTTTAGAATTGCCTGATGATATAGAAGAATTTGATGAGTTGACAGAAATCATGTCTAATGCACATCTAAATAATAATTTCTTGGCTTTGGCCAGAGAGGTAACTTTCATTAGTAAGACTGTTATGTCACCTGTATTCTGGGAAGTTGACATGTAGGAGTCTATCTCTTGCTTAACAACCCCATCAATAAATAATTTCTTTCACATTATCTCAGGAACCACACAATCCAGTCTGTTGATATTTGTCAGATCATCGGTAGAACTACAGGTTAACACAACATCAAATTTTCTGTATGTCAGTTCATGTTTTGCCAGAATTTGGAATAATTTTGGATAGGAAAATTATCAAAATATATCACTAAAAATTTATTTTTATAACATGTAACTACATATGCCGACTTTCTGGGTTATTGTTCATATATTTCAGAGATTTTTAGTAGGTTGAAACTTTGAATTTTTTATATACTGTGTTTAGCTATAATGGACATGTTCAAAGAATAATTTATAAGAGCTTATGACCTGGTAATAGATAAATAATTGTATTTTGTATAGTTGTAGATCAAATTTTAGATAACCTATTACCTATTACTCTGTGAATATCTTTTAGCTTTTAAGTTACAGGACCTTTTCTAGCATTTAGCAGGGTCCAGTAAAAAGACCCTTTCCCAAATGAAAATTATATCTAAATCATGTAAATTTCTCAAAATTTCCATCTTGAACCTGTTCCCAAAAGGGTAATTTGTTGATAAAAAATTCCCCAAAATGGCTTTTAAAAGACTATTCCCAAATAACCTAGATTAACCCCTGAGTTATACATACATGTATTTGAATTTAAAATATTTTCATAATTTTCTGTCATGATCTAACTGTCACTGATACTTGCTTTTAAATACTTTGTAAAAATATTTTATTTCCTTTTACAGTTAGATATTATGGAACCTAAAGTACCAGAGGATATTTATAAATCTCATCTAGAACAAAACAGTAAGTTGTAAATCACACATTCTCCTCTACAATAACTGCCTGGAAATGGTTAGCTTGTAGGTCAGACACCACTAAATATTTTCCATAGGTGGCCATTATAACGTTTTGTGAAGTTTCATAATTACCTGAAGTTCACTTTGTGCGGCTATATGATTTTCTCAAAGTGGCACGTCTGCCAAGTAACATATCCAAATGATGACCCAACTTTAAAGTCTAATAAGAAATTTCTTTCGCCTCATTTAACTGGGGTATGCAAATGACCAATTTTCCCTTTCATATCCTTGGGCATACGTGTCATCATTGATGAGGCTTCAGTATTTTTCCCATGCAATGAGGCTGGCTGATTCAAAATGCTTGTCAATCCGGAAGTGTTTCATGATCACAAGAGCGTTTAAGAACTCGGATATTGTCAATATTGACAGTTATATCCAAAGCGAAAGTATAGCATGGCTTTGTTTATATAAGTACTAGTTTTGACTATGCCAACAGCTGATTGGTCATTTAGTAGAGTCTAACCTATATGCCTTTCTTAATTGGAAAAATCTGTATTTATTATGTCTCAAATAGAAACTGAACAAATTGTTTATCAGAAAAATGTGTGCAATTTTGCTGACATGACTTTCTATTACATTATTTGCTATCATCAAATGGATGTTAAAATACCAAGAATGTTATTAATCCATCAAAAAATGTTCTTGGCAGAATAAAAGTATAGCTTAAAGGTTCCTCACTTGGCAAATAACACTTGATCAACCTGTTTTAGTATAAAATAATACTACTAAGCATAACATTTCAGCCTGTTGCAGTTTATAAGTTTATTATTTGAAGATACCAACACATATGAACATTCTTTAGAAATCTACATACATGTTTATGTTCTGTATGCTTTCTCTTTGTTGCAATTAATGCTTGCATGGGACTTTTCCTGACATAACTGGTTTTGGGTCTGAAGGAACTTTAATATAAAATATATTAGTTAGAGGGTGTATTGTAGACATGCACTAAAGAAAAATTTAGAAAAAAATTCTACATGGTGGGTCTTTTTGATAAGCGCTGTCCAAAACCCGCAATAACAACTGTAATTTAGACTTCTACATCTCTTTAGCCCTGCTGAGACTTGGAACCAAATGGTCCTGCTAATAAGATTTTGTGTATACAGTGGAACTCCCAAAAACTGGCCCCTCTAAATATCGGATCCCTCTATAAACCGAACGATATGGTTCTGTCCGGAATTTTTACCTTTATAAATAAGTTATAATTTCCTCTGAAAACCGGCCCCTCTGAATTCCGAATTCCGGCCATGTAGATCGGTCCAAAACATATATTTTCTTCTGAATTTCAACTCTGAAAAGTGGACGACCTTTTTCGTGGACAATAAAATTTACCTAATTTTCAACTTGTCACATATCTCTTGCCACCTTCATTGATAAATACCTGTATTTGAACAGATTACCAACTAAATTGATTGAAATTTTTGTAGAAGGCAGGAAAATGTACTGAAATAAATAACTTTCAGCCTACACTGACCTTACGGATCATATGTTACACTTCCAGTATTAGTGTTCGGATTGAATAGACCGGTTTTAGGAACCTCTGAAAACCGGAACCTCTTGAAACCGGCCAATTTCCTTGGTCCCAACAGAGGCCGGTTTTCAGAGGTTCCACTGTACATCTTTCATTGGCAGGTGAATAGCATGACGTTTTATTGTCATCAGTGGAGGAGGAACGATGTATATAAGGCTTGTGAGACAATCTGTTATTTTAGAAAGTACAATTGGAACAGCATCGGTAGATTCTGCTGGTCCGACATGTTGTAATATTGGACTATTATTTCTATTTTCAGGAAGTACTATCGGTACAGCATCAGTAGATTCAGCGCGTCAGAATCTAGCGTCATCATTTGTTAATGGTTTTGTTAATGCTGCATTCGGTCAAGATAAATTATTAATGGAAGATGGAAATAAATGGTTGTATAAAAATAAAGAACATGGTAAGATGTAATAGTATTCATGTATTTAAATAAGTTCGGCATATTTTGGCAAATTGTGTCTACTTAACACTGATAAAACTAGAGTTTTTCTTGTGACTTTGATGTATGCATTTTTTATTGGCTGATGCATAGCATAAATATACATTATCATCAAATGTTGATAGTGAATGCACAACAGATTACCATTGGTCAACAAGATAAAATTTAATGACTTATCATGTCATGCCTGTTAAGGGTAAAATAGTCTCCTGTTACAGTCATTCATATAAGGACTTGGTTACAAAATGTTGTCAGTGGTGAGGATTTTCTTATTCAGATAAAAAGTGATGTTCAATTTATTGATTTTCATCTAAAATTGATCAATTATTATACGCCCGTCTTTGACGGGACGTATTATGGTATACCGGTGTCCGTCCGTCCACACTTTGTACTCTAACTAGAGAACGCTTTGATCATTTTTCTTGAAACTTTGCAGGATTGTTGGGTATGACGGAAGAAAGCTCCCTATTGTTTTATTTTGTCTTTGGATTTTTCGTTCCAGGGTTACGGGACTTTGATTATTTCAGAAAAGCTTGAAATTGCAATTTTCCTCCACACGTCATATTTTAGCTAGAGAACGCATTATTCATTCTAGAGAACGCTTTGATAATTTTTCTTGAAACTTTGCAGGATTGTTGGGTATGGGGAAAGGAAGCTCCCTATCGTTTTATTTTGTTGATGGATTTTTCTTTCCAGAGTTACGGGACTTTGATTATTTCAAAAAGCTTGAAATCTCAATTTTCATCCACATGTCGTACTCTAACTAGAGAACGCCTTGATCATTTTTCTTGAAATTTTGCAGGATTGTTGGGTATGACGAGAGAAAGCTCCCTATTATTTTATTTTGTCGATGGATTTTTCGTCCCAGAGTTATGGGACTTTGATTATTTAAAAAAAGCATGAAATACCATTTCCGTCCACACGTCATATTTTAGCTAGAGAACGCATTATTCATTTTTCTTGAAACTTTGCAAGATTGTTGGATATGAC
>MJUU01060515.1:126718-140172 GCA_002080025.1 Modiolus philippinarum
CATACACTAGACAAATTCTGCAAAAAAAAAAAAAAAAATCACAGAAAAAATAAAAAAAAAAATAAAAATAAAAAACGTCGTCCGGGATCCGCTTAAAAGATATGTTAATATGCAAATCTCCGCTTCATACATTTTAGTTTCTAGAAATAAATAATTCGTCTTGTTATATTCTTGCCCTATGCACGGATTACTCGTTATCGGCAAGTCAATCAGCTTGCAATGAATAGCGAACTGGTTTTTAATAATATCGTGAAAGGCAATTGTTTGTTGATGATACAGTATAGTGCATAGAGAAACAAATTATTATTATAAAAGCATTGCTGTTAAAAAGTGCTACACCATGCGCCGTTAAAGTATTCATTGAAGGAAGTTTTATCCGCTCTAGTTTTAAGTCGGCATAGAAAGCAATTTTTTTTCAGTTTTGGCATTTCCGGTACGATTTATTCATTTCAATCTCCATTCTTTAATACTTATTGTGTAGGATTTTGCTATGCTGATCTTCATAGTATATCAATAGTTGATAGTATTTTAATTGACAATGTTTGGTGATTTCCTACCAGTACAAGGGTGCACTCGACCTGTTAAAGACTTTACAAGATTTTATTTCTATTTGAATAATGTCTAATATTACATGTGTATAAGGTGATGAGGATGATTTAATAAGCTTGACAAACACATGCATTTAGTCGTCGTCTTAGAAATAATCTAAAAATAATATTGGAAATGAATAACATGATATCTTCAGTTAATGGTCCCCTTCGTGTCATTTAGGTTGTGATTCGTCATGAAAGGTTTCTTTCGTCGGGTTACGTCGAGTTTCGTCAGAATGTGAATTATCTCTATTCTACCGCTGTCCACACTACTATAACTTGATAGAATTTAACCATAAATATAAAAAAGTGCACTTTTCTGTATTTTATGTTGAACTGGTGTCCGCAATCCTAACACTTAATATAATTAAGCCACAAATATAAAAGAAAAGGCACTTTTTTCTCTATTTTATATTATACGGGTGTCCCATATATTAAAACTTGATAGAATTTTACCTTAAATATAAAAGAAAGGGCACTTTTTCTCTTAGACTAATACATATTATACCAGTATCCACAATACTAAAACTTGATGTAATTGAATCATTAATATGCATGTAAAAGAAAGGGCACTTTATCTCTATTTTATATTTTACGGATGTCCGCTATATTAAAACCTGATAAAATCTAACCATAGATATGAAAGAAAGGGCACTTTTCTCTATTTTATATTATGCCAGTGTCCGCAATACAAAAACTTCAGATAATTTAATCATAAATATAAAAGAAAGGGCACTTTTTTTTCTATTTTATATTAAACCGGTAATGTCATCTAATTTAACCATGAATATAAAGGACGGGCGGGTTTTCTTTATTTCATATTATACCAGTGTCTGCAATACTTAAACTTCATATGATTTAACCATAGATATAATAAGTTAATCTGATTAGACTTTTCTTGTTCTACTATATGAACAGCCTGATATAGCATTGAATGAAGTTGATTAAATAAAGGTTTGCGTTCCTAAACAATAAATGTTTTATTGACAAAAATCGGCAGTGGTACTTAATCTGATAATATTTTTATTTTCTTCTTGTAAAATCGGCGGTTGTAAAAAAGGTATATTTTGAGTTGAAAATAAAATAAAATAAAACAACGGTGTTTTCAAAAAACTGGTTTACCTATCTATAAAATGCGGAGGAATTTAAATTAAACGAGTAAACGCACTGTACACGATACACGCAATGAACGTTAGACAATACACTATACATGATTAACGATGAGCGCACACGATTTACACGATGAACGCAAACGATCAACACGATGAACGCAGACGATTCACACCATGAGCGCTATTTTGGGAATGTTGAACGTTTCCATCGCTGTATATTCTTAAATGACGTGTGGTCTCTGCTTGGGCTTTATACAGAAATTTTCAACAAAACCGGTCAAGATATACCTTTACCTTTTCTTACTGAATTAGCTCCGCAATCCTATTCTTATTCTACAATTTTGTTTTTCCACCTATTAATTCCTATGCAGCATTTTTATGCATAGAAGCAAAAGTAAAAGGACAGTATACTTAATCTTCTTGCAAACTTGGTGTCATTTGTTTACTTATAAATACAATTTCCCACCTTTTCTTTGACAAGTAACCAAAAAAACTTTGATAGTGTCAACAGACAACTTTGACCAAGAAAACTTGGTCCAAGTTTTCTTTGACCAACTTTTTGATGGCAACTTTAATAGTTTCAACAAGGCTTTAGGGTAAGGGAACAGCAGAAATACAAAGACACTAGATAGTTTACAGAATAGGAAAAACAAAGTTAATGTTAGTGTTGGGGTTAAAAAAAAAACAATTCGTTAGAAAAAGAGTTTGGATAAAAACTACCGAAATTACTTCATTTTCTTCATATTAGCATTTGACAATCAGTGTAATTCAAACCAAAACATTTGGAAGTCCACGAACTAAAAAAAAAACATTTTAAAGCTGCTAGACAACAGATAACCAAAAGGATCTAAATAGGAAAACAACAAATCAGCTAAAAACAGAGCCATGCATGAAGAAATAATCCTTAGTTTTAAACAAAATTTTACCAAATTTTGATATTGTATGTTTCGTTTTTCGGGTCAGCACCGAAGTACTAACTACTCGTTAAAAATGTTGAAAAAACTCAGGAACAAACAGTTCACCAGCAGAGGCATCGGCCCAGTGGAAATAAATAACAAAATACCGAAGTTACTTTTAATTTATTTTTTGCATAAGCAGATTTCTACAAATTATGTCTCATCAGTGCATCTCATTTTGGTAAGGGTAAACTATACCTTGCAGTGAGAAGGGAAGCTTTGGAGAGCTGAATGCAAAACAAAACAAAATATTGACACAAAATACATCGGCAAAGGATATCGAAGCAAGAAATAGGAAAGGGGAAATTCTAAAATCATAAATCAAAAATCACTGCAATTCACAGCAACATGAATTGAGGCAGCATGACAAAGACAAAACAAATAAACAAAAAAGAACAAGAACGTCACAAAACTAAAGCACTAGCAGTATGAACCCCTATAAAAACTGAGGTACCATCAGGCGCCTCGGAAGAAAAAGCATGTGTGTTTCCATTGATTTATTCACTTTATACCTTTTTAGGGCCATTAGGGCTTGCTATATGGTGTGAGGTTCCTCACTGCGTTAAAGACCGTACAGTGACCCCTAGATGCTTTGTTTTTGGTCGTTTTAACCTGGATTTGGGATGTTGTCTCCTTGACATTTACCCCTTTTCCTTTCTTTTTCATATGATCTGCTCCACGCGTGGCACCCGTCACAGTCACACTGCCAGTGAAAAGTCCGGTTTTGTCACAGTCGGTGTTAGTCAGTCTGGCAACAAACTCTGGATCTACCCAAAGATATATGTTCTCATTTGTCAAACAGAAACATTGTTAGGGTCTGTCAAACCGTAAAACTTTTGTAGTGACAATTGCAACAGTGACTGAACATACCTTTAATGTATAAGTTTTTGAGACAGTAATTTCGCTTTGTTGAAAAAATCGCTGTACAAACTACAGACACGACAATAGCGAATAAGTTGTCACATGTACACGCAATATGCCGGAGAAGTGGGAATGTTACTGCTCAAAAACGGGAAGTTCACTATTGGTAACTCGAAATCATCACGCTTGTCGTAAAGTTTCACTGCATGAAAATGTCAATTTACAAACATTTATTTACATGTTTAAAGATGAGTTAAATATAATGAGCCGTCTGCCAGATATGTTTGCTAAGGTATGTAAAGACAACCAAATGTCAGTATACTTTACGCAGATGTGCATATATTTCAAAGATTAAGCAAATGTTAGGGTAAAATTTCTATACGTTTCAAATATGAACAAAATAATGTAAAATTAACTGTAATATTGCCGAATATTTCCATATACATTCAATCATATGTAAATGTTGCTCTTTCCCCACATAATTGCGATATGTTGGGATCGAATGGAGGCCGCAATTTATTATACATTTCTATACCTATTTAAATTAAAGCAAATCCTACATTTGTGTTTACTTATATTTATATATAAGTCAAAACATTCTTAAATATTATGGTTCACTTTCCAAACATTTATTATCATGTCAAAGTTTATCTAAAGATGATGGTGATATTTACCTACATTTCCAAACACACTAAACCACATGTAAATGTTGCTATTTCCCCACGTATTTGCAGTATAGAGGCCGCAATTTATCATACCTTTCTATACCTATTTAAATTAAGGGAAATCTTACATTTGTGTTTACTAATATTTATGTATAGGACAAAACTTTCTTAAGTGTTACAATAAAATTTCCAAACATTTATCATCATGTCAAAGTTTACCTAAAGATGGTGGTGATATTTACCTACATTTCCGACCACACTAAACCACATGTAAATGTTGCTATTTCCCCACACATTTGCAGTATGTGGCGATCGAATAGAGGCCGCAAGTTATCATACATTTCTATACCAGTTTAAATTGAAGCAAATCTTACATTTGTGTTTACTAATATTTATGTATAGGTCAAAACATTCTTAAATGTTACAATAAAATTTCATAACATTTATCATCATGTCAAAGTTTACCTAAAGATGATGGTGATATTTACCTACATTTCCGACCACACTAAACCAAATGTAAATGTTGCTATTTCCCCCAGATATTTGCAGTATGTGGGGATCGAATAGCAGACGCAATTTATCATACATTTCTTTACCTATTTAAATTAAGGCAAATCTTACATTTGTGTTTACTAACATTTATGTATAAGTCAAAATTTTCTTAAATGTTACTGTAAAATTTCCAACAATTTATCATCATGCTAAAGTTTGCATAAAGAGGATGGTGGTATTTATCTATATTTTTGAATTCAATGATTTATATGGAAATGTTTATCTACGAGATGTGGGATTGGAATAGAGGATCACAAAGATCACAAACAATACGATATTTCTATATCTACTGGAAAAAAAACAAAACATGTATGACTACTATACGCACAGAGCACAAACTGTTTCTAAAGCAGTTTTGAATACTGTATTGAGTCGTAAGGGTTTTCAAGTATCGAACCATTGAAGATAGTGTTAAAAGAATGGGAAGGGAGTGTCAAGACCTTTTCTGTTAATGTTTTCTAGGCATTTTGAGTTGGTTGTTCCTTTTTTAAATTAAATGTCCATGTTTCGATAGCGATAATTTACTGTTATATCCGAGATATACAAATCGGTCAAATTGTCTGAAATTCATGGAATTATGAATATTAATAAATCATGTGATCTGAATGACTCATGGAAATTTATTCGAATTATTAATAAACGCAAGCACTTTCTTACGTAAGAAAAGTGATTATATTCACTTCCATAACATACTTTCTTGTTTATGTTGATTACATAACATGTTATATTTATGTAATTCTGTATCAATGACGATTGCTTTTTTTGAGAAAAAAGAGAAGTATAAAGCGAAATCGTCATATCGGGTGCGATCAGCTACACCGCAGGTTCTTGTTTTGAACAGAGTAATAAGGTGAAACTAATCGCATTTTTTTGTCCATTATTTTTGTATTCTCTCTTTTATTCAGCTAACTTCTTTAAACAAAGCTAATAGTTTTCAAAATGCATATACGTTTTCCTTAGATTTCGTCATTTTATTTCCGTCTTTTGGATAATTTAATGTTTTGGGTAGTTTGATGGTTTTTAGATAAATATATGGTACGATCTCTGTATCAAATCGTTGTGACTACTGTTATGATTCTACTCGACATTCTCCAAAAAAGATACAAGAATTATTGTTTGCTTCTTAGAATTATGCTTTTCGCTATTATTTAGCATCAACCTATGGCTTGAATCTAAATTTAAAAGAAAATTTAAGGTGCATAAAAATATTTTTTCCTATTATGATGAAAGTAATTCAACTTCAAAATCGACAACAATGTATAAAACAAACAATCATACAAATAACTGATTATCATGAATATACGATCGTATAATATTTTTACAAATAAAATCAATAATCACAAAAGTTGATGAAATATTGTCACTATTTATTGTCCGATTCTCTTCAAGTAAATAACCTTTCCGCTTAATTCAGTCATGTTGTTTTATTTTACAGTAAGAATAAGACCTTAGATTTGTCATTGCGGATCTGTCCAGAGTCAAAACTTATAAATTATTATACATATGTCTTCTAAATCACTGGTTACAAACGCTCTTTAACATGTGTCGTTCTGTATGATTTCAATTAGTAACAAAGTACAAATCAATGAAAAACTGGCAAATAAAGAACGCACGCCGAGGTGTTGATCTTTGTTATAAAGTGTGAAAACAAACACTAGTTTCTTGATTAATAACAAAAGAAATAATGATTTTTTTCTTCCGAAGACAATATTCGCAGTATCGTCGTCAGTATTAAAAATATTTTGCAAAAAGAAAAAAGAATAAAAAAAATAATAAAAAGAAAACAAAAACAGTCTTCCCATGGTGATCGGAGTATTTGAACAACTGGCTTCAACAACTGGACAGAAAAAATAGAAGAAAGGCAGAGAGTAACCAAAAAGGTGGTGGAACACCAAAGCAGAGAAAAACTGACAGATAGACAAAGTGTGAGGGACCGGAGAAACCAGGGGGGACAAATTATGCTGTTCAGGACTAACCGATATCCCATACTAAATGAGAGCTTTGATCTTCCATTCTAATTATAGAATACAGCAACGCCTTTTTCAGGATGTGGTCTGTGCCCACTACGATTTCAGTTATGTGGTGCAACTGAACAGAAATTATCTAGTTCCCGACGTGATAATGATCTTGTGGAAACAGTCTATGTTTAGAGATAACGTTTTGTTACATGTTATCGGGTATTAATTAACATGTTTCTCTTATCTCAAATATTCTATATCAGTGTGTCCTTACAGAGAATGTCAAAGCGATATTTTATGTTTAAATTTTCTCTTCTATGTCACAACCACACATAATTCGTCTGTCATGGAACACCTTTACTATATTTACAGCATGTCATTTATAATTTTTTTTATTTTTTTTTTATTATTGAAAGTAAAATTTAATTTTCATCAAGATGGGACATGTATTCAGTTCCAAACTATTTCGTTTGGCTAGACCTAATCCACAATTTTTAAATCATTTTATTTCTAGCATGCTATACTAACAATAACATAGATCACCTCTGGTTTTTCGGGTGTATTAGGAATGTTTGTCGGTCTTTTTTTTGTCCGACAGTGTAGTTATTTTTCTATAATGCACACCCCTTTATCCACAATCACTTGTGTTCTTTTAATTACGAAATCAGACTTTTAAGACATTAACCTTGAAAATGAAGGAACCGAAAGAATGAAATTTTGAAAAATATCGATGGACGTTTGTTTCGTTCACATATTCGGACAAGTTTTTTATGTTATCACATTGATAAAGTGAATTGCACATGTTTTGCAATGCTGGAATAACAAAGTGTTTGTAATGGAGATGTAATGTAATGTTTCCCTTCAAGAAGGTTTCACAGGCTCCCGATAGGCTCATAGCAAAAAAGGGCGGTATTGCAAATATTTTGTGCCGTTTAAGTGCCGTCTTATTGCCTCGTACAGGGTATGATTTTGGTATTAGTTCAAACAGGATCAATTCTTGAACTTAAAGAGGTTGCAAGAGGAAATTTAAACCACGTTTTCCAAAGTTTTTTCGAATTTTTAAGCCAGATATGCATATCGATAAGAAATATAAGTGTCATGGTACTAAATGTGTCACTGCAAAGTTTCTCTAAGATTAGTCCAGAATAAGGTTTTTACCATTTGTCTTGAACAGATTCACCTTTTAAAGGGTAAACGGCACAAATGTACCAAACTTTGGGACCAATAGTCCTCCCAGTTACAGGCCAAAATATCCATCTGTTGTTATCCGACTAAATAGATGCCACTTAACTAAACACCATCATTTTGCTTGGATGTACAAAAAAAACAATCAATAAATAAAATCATTAACATGATTACGGTACAAATAAATAAGAAATGCTCCCGCTAATATTCTAACATTTCTTTGGAAAAAAAAAACACTAAAATACATTCCGTGTTTTTATCTACTTACAAATAAAATATGATACTAGTAGATTAAATAAATAATTATGTAATTGTGTTTGAAGTCACAAAGAGGGGGTAATGAAAAATTGTCCGGATTCAATAGTTTATGAATTATCTATTACATTCCGTCAGTGCTAATTGGCTGTCCAAAAATATTAAATTATTATATATCTAGTTAGAATTTTCTGTAAACTTTTGTTACCGTTAAACCTTCATGCCATTTTATTTTTTATTCATTTCGGTACATGTAAATCTGGGATGAATATTACAGATGGGTGCAGACGCAACGTTCCAAAAAGTGCACTTAAAGTGAACTTGAAGTTCACTTTTCAAGTGCACTTCGCGTTCTCTTAGCTGTCGCGAAGTTCACTCTTTTGGAATAGGTAGGTATTCCGTGACAGGTATTATCGCGTTCACTAGTGAACTTCAAGTGCACTTGAAAGCTGTCGCGAGGATCACTACTTAAAACGAGGTTATCTTATATATATATATATATATATATAACGGTCTATCGTAGGAACCCAACGGGGTTAGAATTAGAGAAATGAATATCGAGATTGCCTTCCCACCGAGGGATTTGGCTGTTCTTCGAATGCACAGATATTACAAACAGATTACACTGCCCACGCCATCTATGTGGGAGACCACAGGGATTTAAAATAGAGTGAGCTGCAAATTTATTTTGACACGTAATATGAGAGTTAAGTATTTTAATTAACCGAAATTTGAACATGAATTTGGTGGTGTAGTGGTTAGCGCAGCAGACTCTCAACCCTTAGTACCTTGACAGATGGGGTTCCAATCCCACTGGAATCATAAAAAAAAATTAATATTTAATATTAAAAGTCTTAGACTTAGACTTTGGCTTTGGTTTGATAGAAAAATACATTACAGGCAGATGACTCAAGCCTAAATGATTAATTTCATTTTTTTTAAACGGAAGTACCCAAAATTGCAGTTAATTCATCTTCTGCATATGGCCATTTCGACAACAAGTCTCATCAGTGCAGATAATATCAAAACAATTGGAAGACCGAATAAAAACGAAAAATTTCTGAGTGTCATTTTCAAAAAAATTGAAATAGCCCCCATTTTGATGGGGTGCTCAGCATAGATCGGTCCATAACATACCATAAAAACGAAGCACAAATAAGATGTTGAGGTTTTCATCGGTACTCACTCTAATTCTTATTTTAAAGCAAAACAAGTACCATGGATTCTCTTAAACAAAGTGAAAGGGAATGAAGACTGTAAGTTAAATGAATAAATAAACTGTCTATAAATTCAGTCAACATGGAAACTTGTTCATCTCCCCGGATTTGCGAATATTTACGCTAATGCAGGGCCTAAAAATTAAAATATAACGGTCTATCGTAGGAACACAACGGGGTTAGAATTAGAGAAATGAATATCGAGATTGCCTTCCCACCGAGGGATTTGGCTGTTCTTCGAATGCACAGATATTACAAACAGATTACACTGCCCACGCCATCTCTGCTCCCACATATATATATATAGTTAGATCGAATTTTAAGCGATAGCCGAGGGAATAAAAAATATTTCCACGTAGCGTTCTTTTGGATAAGCAAATGCGAAAAAAATACCCATGCAGTTATGTATAAAATATTTTTAAATATAAAACATGTCAGATAATATTTTCCCGCTACAAAAATGAATATGGACGTGTATACTAAATCTTTACAAATGACCAAAATAGTTCATTTTTCAAAAAAAAAAATTACTTATAATATCCTTTGAAGAAGTTTTATATGCTACGATATAGCTTTTTGTAAATCTTTATATAAATATGTTTGAGAAAGTTAGGTTTTCATTATATGGTTTATACTAAATCTTTACAAATAACCAAAATAATGCATTTTTCAAAATATTTTACTTCATCACATATTTTCAAAGAAGTTTTATAACAAAATTTTGGGAAAAATACATGCGACAATTGAAATAAGCACCAACATATAATATCTCCAACTTTTGGATTCATTTTTGACAAAAGATGCATAAATTTGGTATCGCGAGAAAGGAAAAAAACTGAAATTCAAAATATTTCAATTTTATAAGGTAATTTGGGAAAAAATACATATAAATGTTGTGTCGCGACAATTGAAATAAGCACCGACATATAATATCTCAAACTTCTGAGGTAATTTTTGACAAATGATGTATAAATTTGGTATCGCTAGAAAGGAAAAAAGCTGAAATGCAAAATATTTCAATCTTTTAAGTTATTTTTTGGGAAAAATACATATAAATGTTGTGTCGCGACAATTGAAATAAGCACCGACATATAATATCTCCCACTTCTGAGGTCGTTTTTGACAAAAGATGTATAAATTTGGTATCGAAAGAAAGGAAAAAACCTGAAATGCACAATATTTCAATCTTATAAGGTAATTTTGGGAAAAATACATATAAATGTTGTGTCACGACAATTGAAATAATATGTCCGCTTCTGAGGTCATTTTTGACAAAAGATTATAAATTTTGTATCGCGAGGAAGGAAAAAAGCTGAAATGCAAAATATTACAATCTTATAAAGTAATTTTGGGGAAAATACATATAAATGTTGTGTCGCGACAATTGAAAAAAGCACCTACATATAATATCTCCCACCTCTGAGGGCATTTTTGACAAAAGATGTATAAATTTGGCATCGTGAGAAAGAAAAAAAGCTGAAATGCACAATATTTCAATCTTTTAAGGTAATTGTGGGAAAAATACATATAAATGTTGTGTCGCGACAATTGAAAAAAGCACCGACATGTAATTTCTCCCACTTCTGCGGCCATTTTTGACAAAAGATGTATAAATTTGGTATCGCGAGAAAGGAAAAAAGCTGAAATGCAAAATATTTCATTCTTATAAGTTATTTTTGGGAAAAATACATATACATGTTGTGTCGCGACAATTGAAATGAGCACCGACATATAATATCTCCCACTTCTGATGCCATTTTTGACAAAAGATGAATAAATTTGGTATCACGAGAAAGGAAAAAAGCTGAAATGCAAAATATTTCAATCTTATAAGTTTTTTGGGGAAAAATAAATATAAATGTTGTGTCGCAACAATTGAAATAAGCACCAACATATAATATCTCCCACTTCTAAGGTCATTTTTGACAAAAGATGTATAAATTTGGTATCGCCAGAAAGGAAAAAACCTGAAATGCACAATATTTCAATCTTATAAGGTAATTTTGGGAAAAATACATATAAATGTTGTGTCACGACAATTGAAATAATATCTCCACTTCTGAGGTCATTTTTGACAAAAGATGTGTTAATTTGGTATTGGGAGAAAGGAAAAAAGCTGAAATGCAAAATATTTCAATCTTATGAGGTAATTTTGGGAAAAATACATATATAATATCACCCACTTCTGAGGTCATTTTTGACAAAAGATGTTTAAATTTGGTATCGCAAGAAAGGAAAAAAGCTGAAATGCAACATATTTCAATCTTATAAGTTACTTTTGGGAAAAATACATATAAATGTAGTGTCGCGACAATTGAAATGAGCACCGATATATAATATCTCCCACTTCTGAGGCCATTTTTGACAAAAGATGAATAAATTTGGTATCGTGATAAAGGAAAAAAAGCTGAAATGCAAAATATTTCAATCTTATAAGGTAATTTTGGGAAAAATACATATAAATCTTGTGTCGTGACAATTCAAATAAGCACCGACATATAATATCTCCCACTTCTGAGGTCATTTTCACAAAAATGTATAAATTTGGTATCTGGAGAAAGGAAAAAAGCTGAAATGCAAAATATTTCAATCTTATAAGTTTTTTTTGGGAAAAATACATATAAATGTTGTGTCGAGACAATTGAAATAAGCACAATCATATAATATCTCCCACTTCTGAGGTCATTTTTGACAAAAGATGAATAAATTTGGTATCGTGATAAAGAAAAAAAGCTGAAATGCAAAATATTTCAATCATTTAAGTTATTTTCGAAAAAATACATGTAAATGTTGTGTCACAACAATTGAAATAATATCCCTACTCCTGAGGTCATTTTTGACAAAAGATGAATAAATTTGGTATTGCGATAAAGCAAAAAAGCTGAAATTCAAAATATTTCAATCTTATAAGGTAATTTTGGGAAAAATACATATAAATGTTGTGTCGCGACAATTGAAATAAGCACCGACAAATACTATCTCCCACTTCTGAGGTCATTTTTGACAAGAGATGTATAAATTTGGCATCGCGAGAAAGGAAAAAAGCTGAAATGCAAAATATTTCAATCTTATAAGGTAAATTTGGGAAAAATACATATATATGTGGTGTCGCGACAATTGAAATAAGCACCGACATATAATATCTCCCACTTCTGAGGTCATTTTTGACAAAAGATGTATAAATTTGGTATCGCAAGAAAGGAAAAAAGCTGAAATGCAAAATATTTCAATCTGATAAGGTAATTTTCGGAAAAATACATGCAACAATTGAAATAAGCACCAACATATAATATCTCCCACTTTTGGATTCATTTTTGACAAAAGATGCATAAATTTAGTATTGCAAGAAAGGAAAACAGCTTAACTGCAAAATATTTCAATTCATAAGGTAATTGGGAAAAATACATACAGATGTTGTGTTGCGAAAATAAAATAAGCACTGACAAATAATATCTCCCACTTTTGAGGTCATTTTTGAAAATCGATTTATAAATTTGGTATTGCGAGAAAGTTTTTTTTTGAAATAACATATGAATTTAATGTCTCAAGCATGAACATAGGCCTCGGTGAAATACCCTTTTTTGAAAGATTTATGTAGAATATAATGTGACGTAAGCATGGAATGTATAAATAAAACAAAAGAACGCTATAATTTATAATGGCATTTTGGTTTTAATTTATTATAAAGAATAGATTAAAAAGAGAGTTAAGTCGTCGAGTTTTCATACTTTTTGCTGAAAGTTAATTTCGTTACGTCACGTCACGTGTTTTGAACTGACCAATCGCTAAGAGTAATCCAAAACTGCCACGAAGTTCACTTCAAGTGCACTTTGCGATCACTCCCGCGATCGCATCTTCTTTTCAAGTGCACTTGAAAATGGTCACAAGTTCACTCCACGCTTTCATGGAATCACTTTTAAATGCACGCAAAGTGCAAGCGAGGAACGCTTTTGGACTGCACTTGGATGGAATGTTGCGTCAGCACCCAACTGTACGTTGCCCTATAAATTCGTCAACCGGACAATAGTTAGAAAATTAAGGCGCCATAATTAATATTTTTTTTAATTCTATAATTTATATGTTTATGTTTGTTATTATTATTT
>MJUU01060516.1:1218-11674 GCA_002080025.1 Modiolus philippinarum
AAACAACGGTGTTTTGCAAAAAACTGGTAAACCTATCTATAAAATGCGGAATTTAAATGAAACGAGTAAACGCACGCTACACGATACACGCAATGAACGTTACACGTTACACGATACACGATACACGATGAGCGCACACGATTTACACGATGAACGCAAACGATCTACACGATGAACGCACACGATTCACACGATGAGCGCTATTTTGGGAATGTTGAACGTTTCCATCGCTGTAGTAGTTGGGATTTCTCTGGTTATGACTGTTTGTTTTATCTACTTCATTGCTATAAATTGCATTTTTTACAAAAGATGTAAAGATTTATATCGACAAAAATCAATACCGTAAAGATAAACAATTTAACAAATGATTTTTCCAGAAAATATTCGAAAAACATTATCTCGAACACTAGATGCCCGCACCATTATGTAAAAACATATGCGGGTGCCTTGAAATGAAATTCGTAATTTTGTATTTTTCAATGTATATACAACGACACACGAATAACAAAAAAAGGAAGGCAAAATTCCAAGTATAAATAAAAGAAAATGTGTCAAATGATACCACCGCCATATGATTGTAAACAGGAAGTAAATAAGTGACGGACTTGAAAAGGGGAGACACCTTATAATTCCTAATACCAAAGCTTCAGACCAATTATAAAACTATTACTATATATTAAAGCGGAGAAATTCTTGCAGAAAAAAGTTATTGAATGGTTAGAATGGAAAAAATAGAATTTATCGGCAAACAAGAAGTAGATGAGTGACGGACTTAAAAAGGAAAGACATAGTACAACTTATCATACTTAAGCTTGAAACCAAATATCAGTTCTATTCTTCATACACAAGCTGAGAAGTCCGTAACAAAAATTTCGGACATTTCGGAAAGGGGAGGTTTGTGTACCAATAAACCGGTTTAACCCTACCACTGCCTTTTATTAATTTTTTCAAATACTTTATTATGTAAAGCTGTATACATTTCATCTGCTAGTTACAGCTTTCACTAGCAGAGTTCCTTTTATATTAGTAACTAAGAGCGATGGATACCATTAGGTAATACATATATAACTTTGTTAGTAAAGATACACAATGTGACGTAAAACAATAATAACAATAGAAACAGTACAGACCTACACCAGGTCATGGTTCATGTAATATATCGGACAAAGGATTGGTAGGCGATAAAACCACTTGTTGTGTAATGGATATATTTTCTTATTTAAAGGTAAGTTTTACAAATATTATGAAATAATTTGTAACGTGATGTATTACAAATATCTGCTCAGTCATTCTAATAATTCATGAAATTTGCATAAAAATATCCCTTTGCTATTTTGATTCTTTTAATCAAGTTGAAGTACAAATTGATTTCATATTTAAAAATATTTATGACATCTATTAATTTTGGTCTATTATCAGATATAATGTAGGGTTTATAAATTGAAAATCCTAATACAGTCAAAATAAGGTTAAAGTTAAAATATTCCCTCTCTGTGATTTTATAGCCGAAAACTAAATGTTTAAGTTGTATCTGATCACTAATTCCCAGTTTATGCAGAATTTGAGGGAAAAATACCAAAGATCTTTGAGAAATTTACATTCAATGAAAAAATGTTGATAGTTGTCTGCTTTATTGCAGAAAGCACATATCGCGGAATCTTTTAATTTCCACTTACAGAGGTGTTCTAGATTAGGAAGTATTTGGCTTAATAGTTCCTATCTATAAATTCTTAATTATTGGAATTAATTTCATAGTGTATAAACTCTAGACTTTCTCTAATTTGAAAAAATTCTAAATTGAATATTCGTTTCTCTAATTTCTGTACTGTTTTCACGTTTCCTGAACAGTTGGAGAAATACGTTTCTCCTCTCTAGAGAGAATGTTGTTCTCGGCAAGTGATTGGGTGAAATTTAATTATGACGTGAAATTTGTTTGCTGTTTTCTGGCTTTACCATTGTGACGTCATGAAAAAAGGCGACCATGCCTGATGACGTCACACTCTAAGAACTCATTTATTTCGTATATTCAGAAAAAGGGGGGTTGTATTTTTTTCAGAAAACACCTTGAAATCATTAGAGAAATAAAATCCACAACTGTATCTCGTGAGAAACGACATTTCTACACTCTCGATAGTTAAATTTCCAAATATTTTAAACGCTCGGCAAGCCTCGCGTTTATAAATTTGAAAATTTAACTATCTCCAGTGTAGAAATGTCGTTTCTCACTCGATGCTGTTTTGTGGATTCTATATTTCCCTAATTTCTGTCCTGTTTTCACGTTTCCTGAGCGGTTGGAGAAATATGTTTTTCCTCTCTAGAGAGAATGTTGTTCTCGGCAAGTGATTGGATGAAATTCAATTATGACGTCAAATACGTTTGCCGTTTTCCGACTTTACCATTGTGACGTCATGAAAAAAGGAAACCATGCCTGATGACGTCACACCCAAAAAACACATTTATTTCGGATCATCAGAAAAGGGGGGTCATGTTTTTGTCAAAAATTTCCTTGAAATCATTAGAGAAATAAAATCCGCAACCGTATCTCGTGGGAAACGACATTTCTACACTCTCGATAGTTAAATTTTCAAATATTTCAAACGCTCGGCAAGCCTCGCGTTTAAAATATTTGAAAATTTAACTATCTCTAGTGTAGAAATGTCGTTTCTCACTCGATGCGATTGTGGATTCTATATTTCCATTTTTCTATGTATTTTTTGTCCTGTCAAAAATGCGTAAATCATTTTGTTCGTGAAGTTTTCTGTTTGAAAAATTTGGCGTCCAAGTTGAATAACACCTCTTTTTACTTCAATTTTAGTTCTTACAGACTTTTCGGTTTTTAATATCTTTGTCCACTCCTTTGGTATTGCTTTTTTGAGTGTGTTAAGTTCTGCGATCCAATTGTTCTTAATAAGTAACTTTTCATAAAAATATTTTTCTGACAAGAGACCGTTTTCGTCTACCATATCGTTTACATATAGTAAATTTGAATTAATCCAATTTAAGAAAAAGAGAGGTTTGTATTTTAATTTGATATTTTTATTACTGCCTTTTGCTAGTGCCGGTACCAAGTCAGGTTATCCCGTATCGTTATTTATGTATTTCTCTTGCCTTCAAGAGTACCAAGTCAGGTTATCCCGTATCGTTATTTATGTATTTCTCTTGTCTTCATTAGTGTTGTTTTAGTGCAGTTCGCTTGTGAATTGTAGCATTTGATTGTAGTTTTCGACCATTGTAGGTGTTTACTGTTTCCCTGTGTTTATAACTTAATGCACCCGTTGCCTTACGGCAGGACTATGGCACGCAGTTGTAACAAAAATGTTGTATACCTAGTATTTCGAACGAAAACTAGGGTTTTCGTGCGAAATGCTAGTTATACCGCACGTTAACTAGCGGTTTCCGATACATAGTATTTCGCCGAAAACCCTAGTTTCCGATTGAAATTAAATGGAAACTAGGGGTTGTCGACGATAACCCATAGTTCCCGATCGGTATCGGAAATTCGAGTTTAAACCGAAAGCGCTATTCATAGTTTTAGCCAATGAGAAGCGAGAAACGGAAATCGCTATTTGATATTTAGCGTTCGTCCAATCAGAAACGGAAAACGGTATTCAGGGTTTAATCAAACCATTCAAAATCGTTTATTCTGTTTATCGCTTATAATTCTCTCCTTTTTATTCAAATTTCGTATCTTTCATTTATTTTATATATTTTATATTATAAATTAATTATCAAATAGAGTTGTGTCTGTTACACTTTTAGGTGCGAATGGATATCAGATTCGCGGGTCATGGGAGGATACGATCTCGACTGTCTACATTCACCTTCACCAGTTAAAAGTCGTGAATATCGCCGTTTTAGACTTAGTTTAAAAAAAGAATATTCAATGTAAGTAATCTCTAGAGCAAATATTTTTATTTTCATATAACTTGATGTGCACTCTGTTTCGAAATTAAAGTAATCATGAAATTTGGTATGAAAAATAAATAATTTGATAAGCAGTTAAAAAAAAAAAAAAAAAACTGAGTCTTATAAATCATCAAAACAATTCAGTGTTTTAAAACTTTTACTTCATCATATCCTTTCCAAGGAGTTTTATAATTCGCGAAGTTAAAAAGTTCATGGATTTTAGCATTTAAGAGGTATGAGAAGTATAATTTTAAGTTTACGGTTTAAACTAACTCTTTAAAAATAACAAAAACAATAAAGTGTTTTGAAAATTTTACTTCATGATGTTTTTGATATGTTGCGATTATCTCCATAATATTTGATCAGCTATCTATTTACGGTGTCAAAGTCTATCAAATAACAAGGTCTCAGGTCATAGGGACGTCTTATAGCATTTTTAGATGTAAAACACCTCCCCTAATTATAAGAAGAATCATATTAACTGTACAACAATAAAAGCGTTGTTCCATTGCTTGTTTTTCCCACGTATTTGTGGAGATTTTGTCTCATTTTGGTTTTACTCCATATTTCTTCATTGATTATAAGTTCAAAGGTGGAAATGTCAACATTTTGTTCAACCGTTCATTTAAAAAAAATAGATGTGAAAAAAATAATTTAGAGACTATAAACCGTAAATGGCTCACAACAAAGTTATCTTCCTAATGCAAGACCTTACATACATTTTGCCTAACACTTTATAAGGTATGTGTTTCAGTTCTTGAATTTATCACATAGCATTTACATGGAGAGCTTGATACTAAATGAACAAATGAACAACCGTAATTTGAATAAGATGGGCTATCCTTTTAAGGGAAGTATGTTTTAAGAAAAGAACATACAGTGAATAAGGAAACAATAGCAACGACGGTTTCGTATGAAAGATTGTACCACATCACGTCATTAATTGATCTTCTACTGATACTTGAAATATACATTAGTCTTACAAGCATATTAGCCAGTCAACTATCCTTCAAGGGCACCTCGACAAATACGAACTCGTTTACAATTAATAGGAAGCGAAGCTTTTGTTCCCAATACTATGAGTTGAAAAAATCCCTGCGTCGAGAGTTATCGTTCTTGGAAATATACGCAAATGGACACATCAATCTTTCAGAGTATGTGTAAAAAATAAAGCATATGAATACGTTGCTTGATGGCCATTCAAACATGTTAATGGTAAAATCGAAATGAAGACAACATAATAAAAACAGTTTTACTGGGGAAAGCTGGTACGAAACTTAAGACATATAAAACCATTCGGAATTTCACTGCATCGAAAAGGGTCACGATAATAACCGAGAAATTACGAATGAATATATGCAACCATGACAACGATAAAGCGGATCAATATCGTTACGCAAGAATTTTGAGTAGATTTGTTTATACACTAAATTACAACTTATACACAGTCATGCAGTATAGACAAGACGCCAGGGAAGGTTTTGTCAGCAAAATAAATGCAGCTATGTAGTTACTTCGCGACGGTTGTTTTCACTGCTTAAATAAAGATTGTATGATCATTGACATTGCGACGACAAGTTGCTATTGTAGACGTGCATCCATTGCTCATAGCATACGTTCAGGACTGGCATTTATTCATCGAACGTATCCATACAATCCATTTACAGGGAATCCAATCACAATATGAAGTCTTACCTTGATGCAGAGCATTGACACAATGCTCACTCCTTTGTCCAAAATCTTGACTCCTGCTTGGGGACTGCATCTTGTTATATACTGACGTATATTTGACCAAAAACTTTCCAAATAAAATGGCATTATGCTTTCCAATAACATAATGCTCAAATGATTGAGAAAATTCGTCAAAACAACAAGCGTCTGCTACCCCGGAAATATACTTCCAGGATTGAAGTACCGTGACTGGGAGTTGCGTCAGGATGTAGCATGGCCATGCTGATAAAATCTGTTGGAGTCATATACAAATATATGAAAATATGAACAAGAAAATGATTTTTCTGTGGAACTTGATCTTCATTCCATTATATTAAGACCTATTTTTTTAATGAATGTATGATCAATTTTTTTTTATTTTCAATTTTATTTTATTGATATAAAATATTTGAAATTGAATCAATCAATAAAATAGATATATATCTACCAATAAATATTTTTTTGATTAATGACAGGAATGTCAGGGCAAGTGCATAATTTAAGGTATAAAATTTGAAAATTGGAAGCTATTATGGTGAAACTTTGTCGGGTCAAGATAAACCAACGGGTTGTCTCTTTGACGGAGTTTCAGGGGTAAATATCACAGAAATGGTCCTGTAAATAAATACCAGGAATTCCCTTATTAAACTACAGGGTTTGCTAGGCCCAGAGAATTCTACCTCCCGCTAAAGACAAAGATATAAGTTCCCCACTAATTAGTATACCTTTCCTTCTCGGTGGCTGGAATGTGTCTGTGGGTCCAATCGTCTGGCGCCAGATTCCTCCGCTGTATCACGTTACAGGGACTCTTTTTCGCGGGAACCTCTTCGGAACATCACTGCTCTTACCATTACCTCTTGTCATCCATTTGGGATGTTTCATGCCTCAGCCTTACCTAGCTGGGAAACCCCCGTGAAGTGGTCAATTTTACCATACTCCCCCTGTTTTGAAAAGGAAGGATCTTAATCCTGACTAAAAAACTTATCCCCAGGGAAAATAACCACTGAACTAAACAGGTTTCCGAAATATCAATCTGTTCCTAAAATCCCTATTCCCCTAACGCTTAAGGGTGTTCCCACTACACAAAGACTGTCAATATAGAATTGCCCTCCAAAGAGACGATTGGGAAAATATGCTATAAAACATGAAATCCAGAATTCTACTAAACACGGATTCGAACCTGAATTATTAAAGGTGATCCTCACAAGATCCCACACTAGGTCTCACTACCTAGGGTGTAGGCCATAAACAATAAAAAGGAATCTACTCAAGATCCAACACTACCTCTAGAGTGTATACGCCTAAAATATAGCACAAGGACACATCCTAAATTTCCAATAAAAACATAAGTCTCTTAGCAAAACTATAACATCACTAACACAGACAGACGGTCTGTGAACAGTCAAGCGGACCTCTCCAGACGACTTAAACCCGCAATTAGTTAAATTACTAAAACTTATCGGGAAATGTATATCTCGAATTCATTAATCCCCCCCGAATTTCCAATAATCTAACTCAACGGATTGGATATTTACACCTATATATACACATAAAAACTTTCCTCACTGAGGGAATATCCAATAAAAACGAAAAAGAACTAAACTGATCACCTCCGGATCGTCCTTATACCTTAAGGATATATATATCTTAGTGTGAACCTGTCCTCGGTCACACTTTCTGTCCAATATTTACAAATGAGGCTACCAGCAAACGGGCTGGTAACTACCTCCTCCTGACAACCAGTAGACTTTCCTCTGGTACCTCAGCCAAGTCGGCTGAGGAAGACAGCACACGTCCCTGGTACAGGACCTCAATGGCGCCCGCCAGACTCCAATGTCTGGCAGCTTGGCTCCTCACATCCAGGAGAGTACTGGCTCTAAAATGAACGACGGAGGGCTCTCCTTCCATTCTGACCAGAAAATCCCTGGAAGAACTCCCGGCGCACAGCGCCGAGGAGCTACTGTCACTTTCTTCGGTATCGGTGGGGAGTCGGTCAAGTATTATATACTCGTCATCCTCACTTTCACTCCCAGCCGGGGTCAATGGCTGGGAGGGTCCAGACGACTCAGATTCACTATCTCCTGCTGGGGTAGGGGGTCTATGTTTCTCCGGCACCCCCAGGTAATTTGCCTCCTTAATCATCTTCTTCTGTTCTTCTGTCAGGAGGGACAGAAGCGGAGCCATTAGCCTCCAATGAAGAACACAAGCCGGCGAATTTGCCGGGCTAAGGCGATACCTCCACTCAACTGGCCAGTCCATCACTCTACACACCTCCGAATGAGGAGGTGCATATCCCTGGACACTGCACATTGCAGGGGTACTCTTATCCTGCGCAACTCTTGCAGGAACCTGTGCAGGAAATTCCCTTCTCCTCCAACTATCCACCCCGCAATAGTCTCCACGACATCCCCAAGGAATCTATAGAAGTCCTGGTCCCCAGCGAACTGGCTGGCGACCCTATCACTAAAAAGGGCAGACACATGCGCCCTGTGCATGTGTCTACTTAAAGTCCTAGTATATAGGCTGCATCCCTCCACTGGACAGAGGGAGTCCCTATTGTCTCTCGGCAATGTCCGCCCACGAGTCTGACCTGCCCGCTCTTCAGCTCGTACACCTTCACCCGATTGCTCCCCCTCCTGGCAAGGGGAACCTCAACGGCCGGCTGAGATGCACACGCTAGTGCCTCCTGGGCACGGCCCTCCAGAAAACTCATCTGGACCTCCAACTGCCGACCCCTGCCACCGGCTTGTGGCCTCCACGGCCTATTCTCTTCCTCCCCACTGGAGTCGTTGGGGACGATGGTGACACTACTGTCACTATCAACGCCAGTAGATTGGCCATCTTCATCACTATGGTCACTACCAGCAGAGCTGCTGGTAGAGTCATTCTCCTCGGCATCATCGAATTGCCCTTCTTCTATAATTGTTTTCCACTCAGCCATTTTATTTTAACTCTACAAAATAAAAAAACAACAGTCACAACGGGCTGAATGGAGACCTACATATTTCTACTGACTACCCTTCCCCCTCCTTTTCCACTGGAGGGTTGCCTGTCAGTCATACGGCAGTTAGGGCAAAAATAACGGTCGACAGTTTCTCCTTCTGCAGGACTTAAGTTCACGCAGGTGAGATGGAACCATTCTCTACAGTTATCACACTGTACCATCATCTCACCAGTATCTGGTCCTCGACAGATACAATATTTTCTCTGTTTTGTTTGGCCTTCAACCTCCTGAAGGACATTCTCTCCCTTAAGAACTTTCTCTTGGCACTTTTGGAGCCATACTGGTATTTTCCTGTCACGACAAGGCTTCAACCTGTCGTGGTTTGTAGTAAACAGCACGAGCTGTAGTTTGACCTTGTACAAGTAAGGTGTAATAACTTCAATGATCACACCTGGACCTTTCCACGGTGGACTAAGTTTCTTACACACACCTTTAACTTGCGCCGTGTCCAATACGTAAACTAAGTCTCCAACTTTGTATTGGACTCTCAGGTCGTAGTCTTTCTTCATCTTTGCCTGGGTCGACCTAAGGGTCTTCCTAGCTATGTCGTGAGATTTTCTTATAGCTTTCTCAAGCCCTACAACGTACTCCTCAGCCCCTGAATACTTTTTCTCGGAATCAACCCCAAACATTAGGTCAGCTGGTTGATTAGTCTCCCTACCCAACATCAACATGTTGGGAGTGTATCCTGTGCTCCTGTTAACACAGGACCGTAGTGTTCCTGCCAATTGGGGCAAGTGCTCATCCCAATTATCCCGGGCGGACTCTACAAAACATCTCACGGCATCCATAAGACTTCTGTTTTGTCTTTCTACCTGACCATTAGCCGATGGTCTGTAAGGCGTAGTCCTGGCCTTATGCATTTCCAGTAGCTCACATACTGATTTAAAGAGTGCGCTTTCAAAATTGCGACCTTGATCAGTAAATATTTGGAACGGATATCCAAATCTGGCAAAAAATTCGTTAATTGCCGCTTGGGCTGTCACTTCAGCGGTCTGTGACGGTAATGGAATACACTCAGTCCATTTAGTAAACTGGTCTACCATCATTAAAATGTGTTCGTTACCCTTCTTGGTTTTCGGAAAGGGTCCCATAAAGTCTAAATGTACTCTTTCCATAGGTGCCCCAGCGTGATACTGGGTCATTTGGTAGCGAGCATGTCTGGTAGGCTTTTTTTTTACTACAAATGTCACAAGATACCACAAATTGTCGTATGTCCCTTGACATATTGTACCAGTGGTACTTGGTTTTCACTTTCGAAAGTGTTCTCTCTGTTCCCTGGTGACCAGCAGCGGGTATGTTATGGGACAACTCCATAACTGTGTTTTGTAAGGCAGAAGGGATTACAAATCTCTCTTTTTGACCCTCCTTTTTAGGTTTACTGCGTAGTATACCTTCAGTATCTAGGAAAAACACCTTCCTGTTTATCCAATAGCTCTTTGCTGCTGGTGATGCAATGAATAATTCATCTTCTTTGGGTTCCACCTGTTTCTCAAGGTAGTGTAACAGCATACTTAGGTCAGTATCTTTGGACTGTTCACTCTTGATTTCATCTGGTGAAAAACCTTGTATGATTATTCCACTATCTGGCGTGATTGCTTTTACAGAGTAGCCATGATCTGACTCTATTGCTATTTGATATGTAGTACAATCAGTCACCAGATCTAATCTGGTAGTAAAAATCTGGGTCTCATCTTGGTCTATTTGGTCACTCTCACCAAATAATCGTGTCATGGCAGTAGACACATCCTCAACTGCATGATTGTTTTTATTCTGACGTCTCCTCTTGGTCAGTGAGACTGCCTCGTCTACGTCTCGTATAAATTTAGACCAAGT
>MJUU01060516.1:20153-33219 GCA_002080025.1 Modiolus philippinarum
TTGTATCGTACCAATAAATCTAAGGTCATACTTTCTTGGATGTGCAGGCCAGATTATTTATTTCCAACTTTTTCAAGGACAGAATATTTATTTACAAAATCTGACAGCCCCCCTCCCCCCTCAGAATCAAATGGTCGTCCCCTTATTCAGTATGATTTTTTTCATAAAAAGGGGTCCATAAGCCTGCTCTTCCCCTCTTGTTCTACCGATGCCATCTTCCTATTGCCCCTGATAAGCACTGACAAAGGGAAGGCCTACAGTATACAACAATTTTCCCCCGAGTGAATTCAGCTTCGCTTCCACATAGGTTATACCTATCCTCATATTATGATTCTTCTGTGATTTCCATATAGTCTACCTTGTCAAAACTAATAACATATATTCTAAAAGAATGTTCTTGATAGATGATTTGCCTGATATGCTCTCTAAAACTTATTTTATACTAGATAAAATCAAATAAACGACTCAGGCAGATATTTTGATGTTTTCATAAGAGAACGCAAAACAAAAAAAAAGGTAATAATGATAAAAATGATGTCCCGATCTAATGGGTTCTCTCTAATGTTTTCGGTGAAATCAAAGCACCGAATGCTAAATGAGCTGTTTAGCACTTAACTTAAGTGAAAGAAATTCTATATGAAGCAAATGTGCAACATATTGAAATATGATAAGCTGTTCTACAGTATCGTCGAGTCGTTTGTCTAAATAGCAATCGGACTTGCCATGATGAAAAGGATATATTGATGTAGCTTTACTCGACATTTAGCAACTCGCAGCCATTTGTTCTCCGCCGCACAAGAAACTTAAAACCAAAATGTAAGAAAATATGGAAGTAACTAGTTTCCAGTGTTGTATTGATTAAAAAGAGTGTTCTTAACATAGCAATAAAATTAGCAAAAGCATTGAAGATGCAAGTTCTTGGTTCGAGTATACACAAATTCCTGAAATCAAAACATGTAGCAAAATAGTTTTTCGAAAAGTTCAGTGTTCTTGCCTAGTTTTCATAGCAAACAAGCACTCCATATTCCATTATAAGCATTTTAAAATCTGCTTTAATAAAATCGGTCAGGGGTTCCCCTTACAATGCAAGTAATTCAAGTTACGAAATAAAAAATAGCACCTTTTGAAAAAAAATGGGCAGAGGTTCGCCTTATAATCTAGTTAATACATATTGCTGAAATTGTAAAAAAAAAATATGAAACAGAATACTTTTTTCTTAAATTTCAGATTTGTTGTTATGTGTCCATGGTAACCAAAAGATCAACTATCCGTTATTACCCATTTCAGACCAACATGAAAAAAAAACAAGCAAATAAAAAAAGGCAGGGTTTTCCCGTATAATTAAAGTGATACATATTACTGAAAACAGCTATCACTGAAAGGTATGTATTGTTGCTAAGTAGAATTATCAAAGCAAATAGGTCTTAGAGAGTTTCCGGATATTTACCAAAATAAGAATTTTTTCTTATTCTAAAAATTTTCATTCTGTGAAGCTTTGACAAGTTTGCAAAAGGAATATTGAAAATAAGTTTACTACCTTCCTTGGTTTTATTATCTCCTTTTTTTAAATTTATGACTTCTAATTACATCTTATTTTTAAGATAAAGTCACCCAAGAAGTGTTTAGATGTACACTTCGATGTACACTTCTTAGGTTTTTGAAACTGCCTCTGATTTTCGGATCTCTCTTACTTTATCCACCAGTATGCATTAGGAAATTTTGCACACTGACTCCAACTTTTCTTTTTAAAATATGATTGCATACATCTTTAATAGGCTTATGACAAAATTTGATGAAATTCTTGATAATCCTTCATTGCGCTTTAAAAATTATTGCTTTAATGCAAAGTGAATGAAAAATCTAGAGAACTTCGGTTTTCCGCCAAAACTTCAGGCGCTTAAATTTCAATAACGGGTACACTGACCTATCAATATTTTTTGCTTAAAATGGCACGTGATTGATGTTCTAATTAATAAAATTAATGATTTCAAAACCTTGATATAATTAACTTGAGGAGAGACGATCCTAAATCTAATTTGATGTATAGAACATGTCCTAGTAATAAAAGGAACATTTCTATTTTAACAATAAAACTTGTTGCTATTTTGGATATTAAATAATAACAAACATGAAATTTTATGCTTAATATCCTGCTTTTAATTTCAAACATGTTAAATGTTTATTATCCAAAATGTTTCAGTCCGATAAAACTTAAGGGGGTAGACCTGGGGAAGCCTAAAAGTTTTCCCTCATTTAATTTTCTTAATATTTTCAGTATTAAAACTACACATGATCATGTCGATTTTCAGCAATTTTCAACAATTTTTACCGTCCTGTTTTATGTCTAGTGGTCAACTAAGATACCCTGTTTCCTCATATTATTTGGTCCGTTCAGGACTTGATTGTGATGTATAAAATTGGCTCTAATTAAATTTGTATTTGATTTAAAATTATTTTAAATGCAAAAATCTGTAGTTTAGACATGTGTGAAAGTAAGCATGAATAATGATAGTAAATTTATCTAGTTTGAACTAAAATACATGGGTGTTCTGAATAGTATAAGCTGAAATTTTTACTCTATTTTGATCACTACTAAACACTTCTTGTGAAAAATTCTGTCGTTTAATTTTCATCAAAAACTGAGAATAGAAAGAAAAGTAGTATATGTAAGATAAATTAAAATTTTAGAAAATTCTACCGTCCCATTTTTTTCTTAATTTACATTAAAAAGTGGGTAAAATCAATAAAATTGCTGAATCTGTACTATAATTACCTCCCTTGGAAGAAATCTGACTTTTACATATTTTCATTATCTTTGGACAGCATTGCAAAAGTGTAGAGGAAAATGCACTCATTATAAATAACTGGATGTTGGGTATTTGTTTTTATGACAAAATTAATATTCATCTGCTGTGTGGAAATTTTTTTACAATTTTAAAATTTTGATAATACCTATTGTAATGATTCTATTTGTTTGTGTAAGTAATAAAAAAGTGAAAAACAGAGTTATCTCCTCCTACCCCAGGTCTACCCCCTTAAGTACCAGTCCATCGAAGAAACAAGCAAAGTGCATTGGTGCGGTGGAACATTGAGGAAAAAACACAAACTTTTGATGTTTGATTTTAACAGCCGCCAAAATTTAGTTAAATTGTACAGTGAAAAGTAAGGGAAAATTTTCACGCCATTTTCCCTCTTATATAACTAGAAAAAAATTATCTCGAGATCAAACACATGTTCGAATGTTAAAATTTTTTGGGATGTGTTTTTATCACCAATTGAATGCATCTCAGCCAAAAAATAACAGAATTTAAATTTTTGATGTGAAGCCCACTGCCTGATGCTTAGCTGGAATACTACTTCAATAAATCGCTATGATTTAGTACATATGGCGACTAAAAATCCTGGAAAATTTAAAGGAAATCTGAGAAGTGGATTCTGAGGAGTTGCATTCACAAGATCTGTCATTGAATAACATTGTTAAATTTTTAAAGTCCAATAACTCCTACAATATCAAACGAGACAATTCGATATGATCTAGTACTAATGGGGACTAACAATCCTGTAAAATTAGAATGAATTCCAACTAGCGGTTTCTGAGGAGTTGCGTCCATAAAAGTGTGACATATGGAATGACGGACGGACCCACGGACGCAGAGTATTACTAGGTCCAATCGTCGCGGTTCCCTGGGGCACAGGGGTCGTCTTGACCTTGAACTCAATGTCCAGCAAAATGAATTGGCAATGTTTAACGCTTTTGCACGCACTAATTTTCACGAAAAACATTAACAAAACAGAACATCAACGAAAGATTTGCTCCAAGTTCAACTTAAAGATAACACCTTGACGATTATGTACTGGGTTCCTAAGCTACGCTTATTTCCCTTTTCGTGATGGCGACGTTCATGTAGCTCCATCATACGTGGTATATATATCTCAACTAGAACGATTCGCACGCATCTGTTCTATTCTTAACGACTTAAATGAACGTTACCTTACTATCACATCCGACCTTTAAAAAAAGGTTACAGATTTCACAAGTTGATAAACACATTTAAGAAGTTTCATAGAAGATATGATGCATAAATATGATGCGACTCGCAAACAGCTTATTAGTAAAGACATTTTTCACACTTGTTTTTACTGCGATATTGTTAAAAATGTCAAAAGTGTATAATATAAATTTTATGATCTTTCAATACCTTCAAATTCTGAATGTTATAATAATTTTTGCATTTAATCATTAGAATTGTATTTTTATATTAAATGATTTCAAGCCTAAATTCTGATTTTTAAATGCAAAAATTATTGTAACATTCACAATTTGAAGGTATTGAAAGATCATAAAATTTATTTTATACAGTTCAATTATTTAATTATACATTTTTGTAATGAAAAATACAAAAACAATACGCAAATCATTTATTCAGAAAGGTGGAATAGTGCTAATCACTATAAATGCTTGTCACAAATATTTTTGATGTACATCAAGTCAAGTAAAAACAACACGTTATTCATCATGAAAATTCCACATTTATATTTCATCCTGTCAAGTTTTCTTTGAAGTTTAAGTTGATGTCATCAAGTTTTCCAAAGCAAAACCGAGCAGCAGATTTTACTAGTTCATTCTAATTTGACTAAACAGATGATGTTGAAATACTTTTGACGCTTTGAAAATTTCAATGGTTGCAAACAAACTGACCTTAATACACTTTAACACGAAGATTAGACCTAGTACCTATAGCAGGACTGTTCATTGCTTCTTACAATCTAATAACGGTTAAGGAGACTGTTCATTTTATATATTTGACTAATTGATCCAGGATACATTTAACCGGACTTAACTAATCGATCAAATTGATAATCGATCACTTATCTATAAAAAATCGAACGGTAATCGATTGATTAAATGGAGCAATCGAACATTTATCAATCAAACTCTCTGAGGAGTTTGACCGATGATTTTGATTAGAAATTTGTGATCGATTTCTGATTGATTAATGATCAGTTGTTCAATAAAACCGCATTAACATAAGCCATCTGAATTGTTTTGTTATATTTTGACTAACCAATCAACATAACTTTTACTGAAAATTTCAGTGATCACTTATCGATCTCAAATTTCTCAGAGAGTTTGATCGATAAATGTTTGATTAATCGCACTAATCAATCGATTACCGTTCGATTTTTATTAATACGTGATCGATTATCAATTTGATCGATTAGTTAAGTCAGGATTTCAGGAAGATATAAATCTACATGGATAAATACGATACTACAAAACTTGCTCTTTCAAATTAGAAAGATCCTTTTCTGATATTCTCTTATGATTCATGCTTATTATCTATTCCTTGCACGAATAATTTGTGGTACACAACAAGCCTTCGAAGCTGGAGTTAGATATGAACTTGTTGAATCGCTTTTACGGGAATTTAATTGGTCGAGTACAAATAATAACACATCACGCGGGATGTGCTATTTCTTTTTTACGTTTCCATTGGACCTCTGTGAAATCTTGTTGGCCGTGATTAACGTTACCTAGCAACGGTGTTGTTAACAGCAGTTCGGCACTTGAAATTCAATGCATTTATTTATGAAAATCATAAGAGAAATAGTGTGAACAACTCGAAAGAATTGAATATCGATGGATATCAACTCTCGTTATGTAATTTCAAAAATAATAAACTTGCCAAAGGTTCGTTTATTAAGGTCTTTCCCCTTTCCAAGGGAAAGACCTGTCTGTATTTCGTTTGATTATTATTATTAAGGTCTTTCCCCTTTCCAAGGGAAAGACCTTTCTGTATTTCGTTTGATTATTATTAAGGTCTTTCCCACCACAGTGGAAAGACCTTATTGTATTTCTTATGATTATTATTATTATTCTTTTTTTTTCCTCTGCCATCAATGTTGGCAAAGTTCTTTGACCAATCATAACCAAACCTGGTACACTTAACAAGCATTGGCCGGGCTCGACTCAGGTCACCCTGTGAACCGATTCTATTTTTAGTAACAGAGTTATCTCCCCGAATACGGTTTATCTTGTTATCAGATCTCCTCATAAACCGTAACCGATATCAAAAAACTGAGGTAGGGAAAATGTTGGACTCATCCTCAGGATGATTTGTCATGCAAAAAAAATTTTTTGGGTCGCGACCCCGGTTACGCGTTTTTGACCCCTTAATATGCAAAATTTTTTAAAGTTATCGGATTTCCATTAAATTTGGTTTCCAGGTAGCTTTCATGGTCCTGATTACATATCCTGGGTCAAAAATTTTTTTTCGTCCGCCATTTTCAAAATGGCCGCCATTCAAATTTTTGTTTTCGGAATATCGTGGAAATGATAAAAAATTTCTGAAAACATTATATTGGAAAAATGCTCCTCTCATTGAAATCTACATTTGATACATTTACATGAAAACCTTGTGACTAACTGTTTTTGAGTTATAGCCCTTGACGCGTTTCGGTAAATCGGTTTTTCACGAATAACTTTTAAACCTTTACAGATAGTATAGTCAAGTTGCACATCAAATTGATCAGTGAGAAGAGACCTACAATTTGAGTCCAACATCTAGGGTCATCAAGGTCAAAGGTCAAGGTCATAGCCAAATTTTGGTCTTTTTTAGGTAAAATCTCCAAAATGATAAGAGATAGATGATTAAATACATTGGAGAAAATGTAAATACCATTGAGATCTACATTTGTCTTATTGGATCCAACACTTTTGGACCATTGGTTTGGACCTATGGCCCAAAAACCATTTTTTGAGGTCCAATTTTAGGGTTTTTTGGTTATATCGCAAAAACTATTAAAGATACAAAGAAACTCTAAGGAGATAAAATGCTCAGTTCAATAAGGCCCACAAAATGGGTCAAGGTCAAAGGTCAAGGTCCTTAGCAACAACGTTATTTACCATAAAAGTCCATAGCGACCATATGCAAAAAGTTTTGAAATGTTGTAAAGAGGAAATAAATGACATTGCTAACCGGTAGTGACTTTTATTTCCTTAGCAACAACCTTATTTTTCGAAAAAATCCTTAGCAACCGTTGAGCAAAAGACTAATAAAGGTCAGAACTTTTGTTTACATAACATTTTTGACGGAATTAGACATCAAAATCATACCAAACTATGTAATCATGGTGAAAACTGGTGAAAGACCTTGCAATTGTTCGCTGAACAATTGTCTTTTTATTATTATTATTATTCTCCTTCTCTTCTGCCTCATTCTCGGAAAATTGACTGGAGATATCGTTTTGAAATTTTAATACAATAATCAGGACCATGTCTAGTTGATAAGAAATAGGCATCGGTCGAAAATCTTTTTTCGTTCACGAACTTTCGCCAAAAGTCCGAAAAACCTTGTTATTGGATAAACTCAGAAACCATAAGAGATGGCTGAAGAAGTGTAATGGCAAAAATGTTTGTTAGGTCATGACGGACCTTCATTACATTTGGACCAAAACTCTACGGTGGACCGCTCATGAGTTATGCACCCGCAAAATTTCGTCTCATCTTTGAGAACGTTTTTCTTGAAAACAGTAAGTGATAGAAGCATGGAACCATTTCCATTCAACTTAGACGATATGTGTTACATCGAAAAATGCTAAGGTCAAAGGTCATGGGTCACTTTGAACTTTTTGGGGTTTTTTGCTTATAGGTCAAATACCATTGAAGATACAAACTTATATTCAATACAAAAAATATTCAGTAGACATGACCTTCAAAATCAGGTCAAGGTCAAAGGTCAAGGTCACAACCAAAACATGTATTTCATGTTAAACAATCAATAAATGTACATATCTAGGTTAGAATGTTGGTTTTATCCATGAATCAATAATTAGAACATTATTACGCAATGTCAGGGAAAGACCTATCAATTGTTCTTCGAACAATTGACATACTAGTTATTATTATTTTTTTTCTTTCTGTCTCATTTTCACAAAAACGGCTGGACATATCCTTTTGAAACTTTAGGACAATGATCTGGACCATGTCTAGTTGATAGGAAATAGGGACCGGTCGAAAATCTTTTTTCGTTCACGAATTTTCGCTCAAATTCCGAAAAACATTGTTATGGGATAAACTCTACCTTGGACCGTTCATGAGTTACGCCCCCGCACAATTTCGTCACATCTTTGAATACGTTTTTCTCGACAACGGTATGAGATAGAAGCCTGGAACCTTTTCCATTCATCTTAGGTGATTTGTGTTACATCTAAAAATACCAAGGTCAAAGGTCATTAGTCACTTTCAACTTTGACCTCAGACCTTGTTATTGGATTAACTCGGAAACCTTAACAGATTGTTGATTAAATGTAACGGAGAAAATATGTGTCTTGTTGAGATCTACATTTGTTACATTGGGTCCGAAATGATTGGACCAACAGTTTTGGGTCTATGGACCAAAAACCAATTTTTGATGTCCGAATTTGGGTTTTTGCCTATAGATCAAATACCATTAAAGATACAAACATATATTCAATACAAAAAATGTTCAACAAGACATGACCTTAGAAATCAGGTCAAGGTCAAAGGTCAAGGTCACAGCCAAAACTCGTATTTCATGCTAGAGGATCAAAAAATGTACACATTTACCTTAGAATATTGGTTCTATCCATGAATCAATGATTAGAACATTATGACGCAACATCAGGGAAAGACCTAGCAATTGTTCTTCGAACAATTGACATACTAGTTATATTTTGAAATTACATAACTCTAGTTGATATCCATCGATAAACAATTCTCGTTGTGAAAACTATAATTTGCTCGTAGGACCTGAATGATATGAAAAATTACAGACCGTCAATCAATACAATGAAGCATCAGAACCATATGTGTATATATTTTCATACATCGAAACTTACACCATGATAAAAAGATAATTAAACTTACTTGTACAAACAGGCTCTGTATCATTCCATTTCCCTTCGTTATTTTTATCTACTGTGCATTCCAATACAATCGACAGCTCGTTGTAACCTGATTCGCATTGAAAGGTAACATAATCTCCAAAATGGTATCCATTTTGCGTGGTAGGTTGTAATATGTGTGCCGATTTCCTTAATTCAGGACAAGCAACAACTAATTTAAAAGAAATTAAACTTAATTAAATCTTCTATATTTTACCACTATTGAGATGGCACATGCACATAATTAAAAACAATCCAACTAAAGGATCATATCTATTCTTCCGTTTGCATGTAAAGAATTTGGAAAAAAGAATGAATATACACATCTAATATAAACACTGCCCGAACAACTTATTCAAATTATCAAATGACCCTGCAGTAAAATATCTCGATAACTGAAATAGCACCGAAGTAAATGGTACAGGCAATTGACTAATGTACTGCCGAAAAAAATGTTTTTATATATGCAAAATATCACTGATTCAATAACACTAATTGCACAATAGAGGTTAAAGAACAACGTTTGTTTATGGTTTCAAATAGCAGAAGCACTTTCCTCTTCACTTTACGATAAAGATTTCAATGAAAATACAATCGTTGGAAGTAGAAAATTTAACAACAAAGAATCAATTTATTTATCTTTTGATACCTTTTAAGTTCCGAATTACATAAATATATATTTCCAAAGAACAACTCAATTCCGATGTTCATCTTAACAAATGGTCAACACGCTGTCACCAATGATCAACACACATATGCTAAAACCTTAAATCTGTCTACTTAAAAAATTTTGGGTTAGTCTATTATGTGATAAAAGATGGCCAGGTATCAAGAACATATAAATTTGTAGGGTATGACAGATTATTTTTCGGTTCTCCAAAGACAGAAAGTCTATATTTTTTATTATAACACTCTGTGTATGTAAACTCTTCCAGATGGTAAGATGGATTTTGTATTAGTAAAGTTATCACTAGCGTGAAAATAAACTAAATTAAATAACAAATTTATAGTTCAATACACACATGTAAATACACCTGGTATTCAATAAAGCACTAGACAGCATTTTTGTCTCACAGGTGAAACGTTCACATAGGGTTCTTTTCCTACCAAAAATATGGAATATGACAGTGTGACTTGACTCATTCTGATTAAATGCACAACACAAGTTCTTTTTTATTTATTTACTTACACATAAATTGTTCTTTATATGCAAACATTTATATAAATATATTATTAAAACGCCTTTCGTAATAAAGCAGAGTACGTATATTAGGAAAAATGAAAGGATATGGAGTGAATGTACATGTGACAAAAACGCACACGATACATAGAAAACTCCAGTTTATCAAGGACGGGGCTTTTGTTCCAGTCTACATCTTAATGTCGCCTGAAGGTCATCAACTAGAGGTGAACAATATTCACCCCCTCAAGCGATATCAAGAAGGCCCCTAGCGTACACTTAAGCGGTATTCCTGACAAAAAGTATATCAAGGTCACTCCCTTGCTCCCACCCCGCCATGGAGTGCCAACTTGGGCGATGCTCAGGGTTATCCAGCTGAAAGCACCAGGGTTACAAGAAGAGAATAAAAATGTTGAGCAACATCGATCGCAGCTTAAATATGTCATTGAAGCAACACATGTCGGGAGCGATCAATGACATATCACGTATGATTAAAAGATGTTAAGTGATAATTGTAAGGAAAAATAATTTCGAATACATCTAATTTTACTGGAAAGATAAGCAAAAAAATATAGATTGCTGATCTCTTTTTGCGTTACAGGATAAGCAATGAAGGGATGTGGAGTAAATATACATGGTAAAATATGATAAAATATACTTGGCAAAAGAGTTTTGAAAGATTGCAAGAAATTGAACTCCTGGAAATTTTTCAAAGCTTTAAGATAAGCAATGTTAATACATAAATATTTTACGAAAGGATATGGAGTAAATGTTCATGCGACTATAACGCATATTGTATAACGCTTTTAAAAAGGAACAATAAACAAAAAAGGTTGAACATCAGAAATATCTTCAGCTTAGTAAAACGTATGAGCAAAGCTCATTGTTGAAGGCCTCATTGTAACTTCAAGATGAAGAACAACAATCAAAGCGTTGTTCCATTGTTTGGTTTTACCATGCATTTGTCTCAAGTGCATTTACTCCATATCCTTTCATTGTTAATATAACTTAAACATGACCAGCGATCTTCCTTAATTGATCCGACTGTAATATTGTTGCATACTGGCGTTTCAAAATATTCTACCTCTTATGGTCAATGTATAAATGTTTGATATGGCAGACAATAGACCAAAGATTTTCCCTATATGTGTCCGCTGCAAATACTATTCTTGCAATTGATTACATGAAAATTGACACTAACATCAGAATGGTGTTACAAAACATCTCGAAAATATACAAGTGCATGTATATTCCTGCACTCAAGGCATTACTAACATTTTTGTTGTGAGGAAATATTTACATATAGAGTGTAACTTTCGTATACGTTAAAGACACTCTTGAAATCATACATGTTCTATTCAAAAGGAAAGGTGACCATTGTGACAAACTAACCAACTAAATCCAATAGAGCATTTCATAGTTATTGTAGCCATGGTGTATTGGGGCAGATTTTCTGGAGAAAGGCGAAAATGGTGAAACAAATTATGGGAAAGTACAGTCCCTGGACCAGTCAACATTCCCATTTTTGCGATCCGTCACGAGTCATCGATCCGTCACCGATCAGTCATGATTCAAAAGGCATCCGTCAGATCATTCATCAGTCAGCATTCATCCGTCAGGAGTCATCGTTCCTAAACCACAGGTTGTTTGTACTCGTCATCCGTCATCCGTCACTGTTCAGCATTCAGCCAATCAGATTGCATTAGTCATCCGTCACCCGTCATTTTTTATTTCAATTCAGGTTAATTAAAATATAGGAATGCTAGTGTTATTGTAGTGATAATACATCGGCGTGCGAATGCCGAGAGAAAAAGAAAAAAAATATGGAACATAGAATAAAAATTAATCATTTTTTCTTAATTATACTTTGAAATTCTATTTCAATAAAAAATCTATGAATTTTTATCTATAAATTTAATGACACATTAAACGGGAAATGAAATGAATATTTGGAAGATCTATAAGTAACTTTTATGACATTTTTTTTTCATTTTTATGAAATTTTTCACAAAATAATGTGTAAAGGGAAAGTAAAGCAATGATCGGTGTCTATGTAATGACTAAAATGAAGATTCATAAGTAATTTTTTATCCCACTTTTTCATTGTCATGGAATTTTGGAAAATAATGTGTAAAAGGAAAGTTTCGCACTGACCGGTATATATTTAATGACTAAAATGAAGATTTATCACTAATTTTTTTGTCCCATTTTTTTCATTTTGATTGAATTTTGAACAAAATAATGTGGAAAATGAAAGTAGTGCACTGATCAGTGTCTATGTAATGACTATAATGAAGATTCATAAGTAATTTTTTATCCCATTTTTTCATTTTCATGGAATTTTGAACAAAATAATGTGTAAAAGAAAAGTTTCGCACTGACCGGTATATATTTAATGACTAAAATGAAGATATATCAGTAATTTTTTATCACATTTTTTCATTTTCATGGAATTTTTAGCAAAAGAATGTGTAAAAGGAAAGTTTTGCATTGACCGGTGTCTATGGATTGACTAAAATGAAGATTTATGAGTAATTTTCTATCACATTTTTCCATTTTCATGGAATTTTAACAAAATAATGTGTAAAAGAAAAGTTTTGCACTGACAGGTGTCTATGTAGTGACTAAAATGAAGATTTATAAGTAATTTTTTTATCACATTTTTTCATTTTCAAGGAATTTTGAACAAAATAATGTGTAAAAGGAAAGTTTTGCACTGACCGGTATATATTTTATGATTGAAATGAAGATTTATCAGTAATTTTTTTATCACATTTTTTCATTTTCATGGAATTTTGAACAAAATAAAGTGTAAAAGGAAAGTTTCGCACGGACCGGTACATATTTAATGACTAGAATGAAGATTTATCAGTACTTTTTTATCACATTTTTCATTTTCATGGAATTTTGAACAAAGTAATGTGTAAAAGGAAAGTTTTCGCACTGACCGGTGTATATGTAATGACTAAAATGAAGATT
>MJUU01060516.1:33452-46086 GCA_002080025.1 Modiolus philippinarum
CACTGACCGGTATATATTTAATGACTAAAATGAAGATTTATCAGTAATTTTTTTATCACATTTTTTCATTTTCATGGAATTTTGAACAAAATAATGTGTAAAAATAAAGTTTCACACTGACCGTTGTCTATGTAATGAATAAAATGAAGGTTCATAAGTATTTTTTCATCCCATTTTTTCATTTTCATGGAATTTTGAACAAAATAATGTGTAAAAGGAAAGTTTTGCACTGACTGGTGTCTACGAAATGACTAAAATGAAGATTCATCAGTAATTTTTATCCCATTTTTTCATTTTCATGGAATTTTGAACAAAATAATGTGTAAAAGGAAAGTTTCACACTGACCGGTGTATATGTAATGACTAAAATGAAGATTCATCAATAATTTTTTTATCCCATTTTTTCATTTTCATTGAATTGGAACAAAATAATGTGTAAAAGGAAAGTTTTGCACTGACCGTCATATGTTTAATGACTAAAATGAAAATTTATCAGTAATTTTTTTTATCACATTTTCACATTTTTACATTTTTACATAAGTAATTTTTTATTCCAATTTTTCTTATTTATGGAATTTTAAACAAATAATGGGTAAAGAGAAATTTTTGCACTGACCGGTATACATGCTTTGTTTTGGGTCGTTTTAACCTGAATATGGGATGTTGTCTCCTTGACATTTACCCCATTTCCTCTATTTGACTAAAATGAAGATTCTTAAGTATTTTTTAAATCACATTTTTTTCATGTTCTTGAATTGCTAAGAACTATCAGATACGTGTATTGATAATGACTTTCGATCTTACTAGGAATAATAAATCAACGCTCGGTGAGATTCGTTTCGCCGGTAATTTTTCAATTTATCTGTATCAGTCATCCGTCACCGATCATCCGTGCATAATTAATTAGATTTCTGTCTATTCGTCATCCGTCATGATTCAGGAGTCAAGAGTCGCATCATTCATTAGTCATCAGTTAATTTTACTATCCGTCAGCCGTCAAAAGTCATGATTCAGCGATCATTCAGCGATCACTCACCAGTCAACGATCAGTCAAAATGGAATGTTGACTGATCCAGGGACTGTATGTGTGTGTTTGTGTTGGGGAAGGCAAAAGTCATATAACCAAGATATTTTTCGCATTTTTTAAAACCATTTCTACCTCTTTTCTGGTAATTTGCCTCCTTTCAAATATGGCCATAGTAACCATGAAATGATCTATTGTAAATATGCTGGACAATGTAGGACGAGGTTTGTCATTTTAAAAAATTAATTTGTTAATAAAATGTTATTCAAAAAGGAGTACATAGAAATCAAGATCTGCATAAATGGTGATTGAATTTAAAAGATTTGCATAAATCACTTTTGTACCTTTGATATTGTAACGTTTCAATGATAAAAAAAAAATTAGAATTTACATTTTCTGAATTTGTATTCTAACTTTATTTGATTTGATTCGTTTGTTTATAAAGCTGTAGGGAAATAGGGTTGAGAATGGTGAAGTTTGGGTACCAAAAAAGTTTACTGTGGCCTTTGATTGAGATTTTTAGTTAATGTTTGTGCTTCCTGTTTTTTCTCTTTTTCTTCGAAAATATCCCTATGCAAACAGAATTGGGCAAAATGGAATAAAACATAAAAAATTATACAATATTTAATACAATATTTACCAAAAATTAAAGCAACTAACAACAGCTGAGGCAGACACACAAATTATAAGGACAATACATACTTCAAATGCTTTAACAAGTGTCATTTAATTTTAATATCGGACAAAAAGAATAATAAAACAACCACTTCACTCCTAAAAGGCTAATAAAGATTCATGTTATCCGTGGGATGGCAACAATATTCTGGTTTTTACCTGGAAGAATGGTAAAATTGTTGGAACTGTGAAAAAGGACCCTATTATTCTCGACAATAATAAAAAAATAGAAGTTGTGGTACAGGATTAAACAACAATAATTGGCAAATATAATTATCTTTTTACTGTAAGTTTTTTTTTGATAGGCCATGAAATGATATAGATTCCATGCGAACGAGACAATTGTTTAAATAACGGACTGATATTTATCGAAGAACTTTTTTAATAATCGTATGAGACGAGATTTTTTTTTATAAGCCTTGATCAATAAGGCGGTTACAGAGATAACCATGTCTAATATGAAAGTCTGTATAATTTGTGCTAGGTATCGCGTAACAAATCAACTGTGATGCATAGAGATGTATGCTCTCTATATTTTTCAGTTATGTTGTACTTGTGCGTGAGAGAATTCTCAAATAGATATACTATTCATACTTTCAAATTTATTTATTTTTGAAATTTCGAAATGTTATTCTGACCACTTGTTTTAAGTGCCCACATCTCACTATTTTATAACGCCAAGTTTTCTCACATTCGACTTGATGAGTGTCCTGTGTTTGTCTATATGTTGTAATCGTCCACTAGCTTAAGACACTAGTGCTGTTGTCGGGCAAAGGACGACAGTGATTGTAGAGCACTTTGCCAGTTTAATTGATGCTTGTTGACAATCCCGCACCCATGACCGACAAGACATGGATGTAGCGTTGCTCGACAATTAGCAAAGAATTCTAAACCGTTGCTAGGGGCCGTCTTGAACTTACTATGAGGTATGAGCAAAGCTCATTGTTGAAGGCCTCATGGTGACTTCAAGATGAAGAACAACAATAAAAGCGTTGTTCCTTTGCTTGTTTTTTACCATGTATTTGTAGAGACTTTGTCTCATTTGCATTTACACCATATCCTTTTATTCACCATTTACGACTGGAGTTTGTCTCTCCTGCAGTGTTCGAGAGATGTATGCTCTCTATTTTTTTCAGTTATGGTGTACTTGTGCGTGAGAGAATGTCTCATATAGATATACTATTCATACTTTCAAATTTATTTGAGTTGGTAAAACAATTCCCCGTGGTAGAGATTAATGCTCTTTATTTTTCTTAGATATGGTGTACTTGTACATGAGATAATATCTCATGTGTACACTTTGTTCGTTCAATTACTATTATCTAAATTTATGTAAATTCTAAAACCCAAGGATAAACTCCCTCCATCGTAGTTTTGTCTCTAGCTATATTTGATATTACTGATTATTCGGATTTCGTTTTGTTTTATGCATTTCATATCTTTTTTGAAATTATGGATTTCCTTTGTTTGGGTTCTAGTGCTGCTGATGAGGAATAGGTTTCCGAAATGGTCATACAGCTCATTTAAATTAATGCAGTTGGAGTTGACATATGTGTTATTGTCTCATGTTCATTTACTCCATATCATATCGTAAAATATTTAATACAGGAGTTTGTCTTTTATTGCAGTGTGGAGTTGGTGAAACAATTCCCTGTGGTAGAGATGTATGCTCTTTATTTTTCTTAGATATGGTGTACTTGTACATGAGATAATATCTCATGTGTACACTTTGTTCGTTCAATTACTATTATCTAAATTTATGTAAATTCTAAAACCCAAGGATAAACTTCCTCCATCGTAGCTTTGTCCTTAGCTATATTTGATATTACTGATTATTCGGATTTAGTTTGGTTTTATGCATTTCATATCTTTTTGAAATTATGGATTTCCTTTGTTTGGGTTCTAGTGCTGCTGATGAGGAATAGGTTTCCGAAATGGCCATACAGCTCATTAAAATTAATGCAGTTGGAGTTGACATATGTGTTATTGTCTCATGTTCATTTACTCCATATCCTTTCGTAAAATATTTCAAATTTTGGCATTTATTTTTGTAATTCGAAATGTAATTCTGATCACCTGTGTTAAGTGCCCACATCTCACTATTTTATAACGCCAAGTTTTCTTACATTCGACTTGATGAGTGCCCTGTATTTGTCTATATGTTGAAATCGTCCACTAGCTTAAGCCACTAGTGCTTTTGTCGGGCAAAGGATGACAGTGATTGTAGAGCACTTTGCCAGTTTAATTGATGTTTGCTGACAATCCCGCACCAATTACCAATGAAGACATAGATGTAGCGTTGCTCGACAATTAGCAAATAATTCCGCTTAAACCGGTGCTAGGGGCCGTCTTGAACTTACTATGAGGTATGAGCAAAGCTCATTATTGAAGGCCTCATGGTGACTTCAAGATGAAGAACAACAGTAAAAGCGTTGTTACTTTGCTTGTCTTTTTACCATGCATTTGTAGATACTTTGTCTCATTTGCATTTACTCCATATCCTTCTATTCACCATACCCTTTGTAAGCAGGAGATGCTCGAATATTCCAGTCCATGTTAGGGAAATTGATAATGTTGAAATTAAAATTGACCCCTTTATAGTAAATTTTAGGACTGAAATGTACAATTTCGTCAAATGCGAGATGTAAGTAAAAAAAAAGATCTAGCAGTTTCTGCCATTTGCTTTATTTGTTGTTCTAGAAGATGTATCAATGGGATCCATTTAGCAAAAAGACGTTATTAATGAAAAAAGCATTAGCAATTTATCTTTAAGTGAAATTGAAGAATCTAGCATTTATCATTTAGTGATCTTTCACAAGTCAATGAAGAAATTCTGTCTCGTAAGAATATAAACACAGATCTACGAGTAGAGCAGCACAATTTGTTCCATTTTTCTGTTGATGAACAATACCTCCAAATGGTGACAAATATGTAATCAATAAGAAAATCAAGCATGCTGCATATCTGTTAAAAATATAAGATATATAGAGAGCATACAGTCCTTGTATCAGCAGCCAGTACTTTTTGACAGATTGTTGACTGATCGGTGACGTTTATTTGACTGATTGATGACTTATTGGTCACTGATCGATGACAGATCCATGAATAACGGGTTTAAAAGTATTTTAAGGATGCAAACGTATTTTACGGATGTAAACGTATTTTACGGATCGCATCCGTCAATTAAGCGTTGTATCAGTCAGTAAATCACGTATGACAGATACGTGAATATTTGGAATTTAAAGAGAAAACGTTGCGTGATTCCAGGTTGTAAGATATTTTTTAGAATGTGAACAATGCTGTATTTGTTTAAATTTAAATCGTTTACATGTAAATGTAAGTGTTGAAAAGTTAGATTTTTACTGTTTAGTGTGTGGTTTAAATTCAGTCTATAAAAATGACAAAAACAATTTAATTTTTGAAAAAAATTATTCATCATATCCTATGGAAGTAGTTTTATATTTTGCAAAACACAATTTTAATGAATTTTAGCATACTTAAAGGTTGAATGGTCAGATTTTTAGTCTGCAATTTAAATTCATTCATTAAAATGACCAAAACAAGTTAGGTTTTTGAAAATTTTACTTCATCATATCCTTTCGAAGGAGTTTCATAGTTTGCAAAACCCAATGTTAATGGATTTAAGCATATCTTAGGGTTGAAAAGTTGGATTTTTAGTTTGCAGTTTAGATTAAGTCTATAAAAATGACCAAAACAATTTATTTTTTTTAATTTAATCATTCTATCCTTTCGAAGGAGTTTTATATTTCGAAAAACACAAATTTAATGAATTTTAGCATACTTAAGGGTTGAAAAGTCAGATTTTCAGTCTACGGTTTCAATTCAAAATTTAAAATGACCAAACGATGAAATGTTTGAGAATTTTCTTTTAATTTATTCATTCTATTTAGTGAAACACAATTTCAATGATTTTCAGCATATTTAAGTGTTGAAAAGTTAGATTTTTAGTGTGCGGTTTAATCTTAGTCTATTAAGATAAAAAAAAACAATTTAATTTTTTTGAAAATTTACTACGGATTTTGTTTTAATTTGTTTTGCGAAACACAATTTTAATGTATTTTAGCTTACTTAAGCGTTGAATATTCAGATTTGTAGTCTGCGGGTTAAACTGAATCTTTAAAAATGACGAAAACAATTTAATTGTTTTGAAAATTTATTCATTCTAACCTTTCAAAGGAGGTTTATATTTTGAGAAACACAATTTTAATGAATTTCAGCATATTTAAGAGTTGAAAAGTTAGATTTTTAGTGTGCGGTTTAAACTCAGTCTATAAAAATGACAAAAACAATATAATGTTTTTGAAAATTTTATTCGTCAAATCCTTTCGAAAGTGCTTTTTATTTTGCAAAACACAATTTTTATTGAATTGTAACATACTTAAGGGTTGAAAAGTCAGATTTTTAGTCTAAGGTCTAAATTCAATATTTAAAACGACCAAAACAATTAAGATTTTTGAGAATGGTACTTCATCATATCCTTTCGAAGGAGTTTCATATTTTGCAAAACCCAATGTTTATGAATTTAAACATATCTTAGGGTTGAAAAGTTAGATTTTTAGTTAGCGGTTTGAACTAAGTCTATAAAATAATTTTATGAAAATTTTATTCATTATACCCTTTCGAAGGAGTTTTATATTTTGCGCAACACAATTTTAATAAATTTTTAGCATACTTAAGGGTTGAAAAGTCAAATTTTAGTCTGCCGTTTAAACTCAATCTTTAAATTTAGGTTCTGCATATGCGCATTTCGACAACTTATGTCTCACCAGTGCAGATAAAATCAAAACATTTGGAAATCCATCAACCAACATATGTGTAAATGATGATAGAGAACAAATTACCAATAGGATCTGAATAGGAAAGCCAAAATCAGCTAAGGACAGAGCTATGCAAGAGGGAGATACTCCTTAGGTTTTAAAAATGACCAAAACAATTTAGATTTTTGAAAATTTTACTTCATTCTATCATTTCAAAGAAGTTTTATATTTTGAGAGACACAATTTAAATGAATTTCAGCATATTTAAGGGTTGAAAAGATTTTTAGTGTGCGGTTTAAACCAAGTTAATAAAAATGTCTAGAACAATTGAATTTTTTTAAAATTCTACTCATCATATCCTTTCAAAGGAGTTTTATATTTTGTGAAACACAATTGCAATAAATTGCAATGACTCACTGATAGTGTGACGGGTACCGCTAGCGGAGCAGGAAATGCTTACCCTTCCGGAGCACCTGATGTCACTCCCGGTTTTCATGGAAGTTCACACTATTAGTGCCTTAGTTTTTAATGTCGTCTTTTCATTCCCGTGCATTGTAGCTGTCTCAAGTCCTTGTTTTGTCTTTGTTTTTCTCTGTTGCCATTTTTTCCATGTCTTTGGATTTCAATTTTTGTAGTCTTCGCTTCCCTTGTTCCTTCGGTATTCTACTGCCATTGTTTTAGCATACTTAAGCATTGAAAGGTCAGATTTTCAGTCTGCAGTTTAAACTGAATCTTTAAAAATGACCAAAACAGTTTGATTTTTTGAAAATTTGTTCATTCTATCCTTTCAAAGGAGTTTTATATTTTGAGAAACACCGTTTTAATGAATTTCAGCATATTTAAGAGTTGAAAGGTTAGATTTTTAGTGTGAGGTTTAAATTAAGTCTATTAAAATGACAAAACCAATTTAAATTTTTTGACAATTTACTTCATTATATTCTTTCTACGGTTTTTTTTTACTTTGTGAAATTTTGGCATATTTAGAGTTTGAAAAGTGGGATTTCCCAGTATTTCGTGTATGAATGCGTCAAATCATTTGCATTTTTTTATTCCGTTTTTGTTTCACTATTGTTTGCATTCATGTTATCGTATAACATTGAACGTTTAAGCAGCTGAATATATATTTTTTTAATAATGGTTGTTATCAAAGTAAATTTGGTTATTTTGGACGATTGTTCAGATCAGCTGTGTTTCCAAATTTTAATGCATTCGAACAAACTGCATTGTCTACGTACAAGCAGAAAATCAAGTAAATGTAATATTAACCTTTACGAACGGATTTAATATGCCTAAGGTGTTATATTTTTATTATATATTTGAACTGTAAATTCATATTTTGTAATGAAACGAAATTATTATTTCGTAAAATGTATAAAATTAAAAGATGACGTAGGGCTATCAATAAGTCAATTACGGATAGGACTGATCACTCATCCGTCACTCATGTAATTCACGTATTGTATCCGTCAAATACGTGAATAACTTTTCATTTCCGTCAGACGTAGACGGATTGTTGACTGATCGATCACTGATCTATGACTAACCGTTGATGGCTGACGGATCGCTTAATGATCGCCCTTTTAGTAACGGCTACTGAAGCAAGGACTTTACATCTATCTCAGGGGAATTCTTTTTACCTACTCCACAATGTTTTTTCGTATATGTATAACAAATAACAAAATACCGAAATATTATTTGATACTACGATAAATTCATTTGCAGTTTGTAGCTAAGCCAACCCCCCCCCCCCCCCCCCCCCCCCCNCCCCACACTCCTATGTTACGATGAATGTATGATTCCGTGACAAACAAAGAGGTCTACTATACATATGAAATAGTATAATATCGAACAAAATCAAAATCATAACAACATTGACAATGAAGGGATATGGAGTAAATGCAAATGAGACACAGTCTCTACAAATACATGGTAATAATAAGCAATGGATCAACGTTTTTATTGTTGTTCTTCATCTTGAAGTCACCATGAGGCCTTCAACAATGAGCTTTACTCATACCTCATAGTAATTTCAAGACGGCCCCTAGCACCAGTTTGAGCGGAATTCATTGCTAATTGTCGAGCAACGCTACATCCATGCTTTTTAACCACATGATCCATGTATGCGGGATCGTCAACAAACATAAAGTTAACTGGAAAAGTTTTCTTACAATCGCTGTCATCCATTGCCCGACAGAAAGACGATAGAAGATGATCACAACATTTAAATAACCACAGGGCACTCATCGAGCCAATTGTAAGAAAACTTGGCATGATAAAATCATGGGATGTGGGCACAATAGACAGGTGGTCAGAATGACAATTTTAGATTACAAAAATTAAAAAAGCCAAAATGTGAAAATGTGATAGCAAATCCATATGAGATATTCTCTCAAGAACAAGTACACCATAACTGAAATGTATATAGAACATACATCTCTCTCACGGGGAATCTTTTTACGGACTCACACTCCAGGAGAGACAAACTCAAGTCTAAAATTAACAATGAAGGGATATGGAGTAAATGCAAATGAGACAAAGTCTCTACAAATACATGGTAATAATAAGTAATGGGACAACGCTTTTATTGTTGTTCTTCATCTTGAAGTCACAATGAGGCCTTCAACAATGAGCTTTACTCATACCTCATAGTAATTTCAAGACGGCCCCTAGCACCAGTTTGAGCGGAATTCATTGCTTATTGTCGGGTAACGCTACATCCATGCTTTTTAACCTAATGATCCATGGATGCGGGATCGTCAACAGACATAAAATTAACTGGCAAAGTGTTCTTACAATCGCTGTCATCCATTGCCGGACAGAAAGACGATAGAAGACGATCACAACATTTAAACAACTACAGGGCACTCATCGAGCCAATTGTAAGAAAACTTGGCATATTAAAATCATGGGAAGTGGGCACAATAGACAGGTGGTCAGAATAACAATTTTAGATTACAAAAATTAAAAAAAGCCAAAATGTGAAAGTGTGATAGCATATCCATATGAGATATTCTCTCAAGAACAAGTACACCATAACTGAAATGTATATAGAGCATACATCTCTCTCACGGGTAGTCTCTCTCCCTCTCATGTATACATGTATACATCTCTCTCTCTCTCATGTATGTAATAAAACGTTAAGAATTCGAACAGGCTGAACTTTCATTTATGTATACAAAATAGTAAGCCTATTAAGTCGTTATAATTTTTGAAATTCAAATTTATTATGATATCATGCTATACCTGTTAAAAAATGGATAACAGGAAACATCTACAATGGCTGAAAATTATAATTACTTGCAACAATTTGCAAGGGAACTACACAAGGAAAACACGTATAAGACAAAAGACAAACGAAGCCAACGATAGGAAATAGGGACAGCCGGACTTGGTACCGGCACTAGCAAAAGCCAGCGTTAGGGTTAAACTGGTTTATGGGTACCTAAATCTCCCTTTTATCTGTCCCTGTTTCTCTATGGTATAAAAACAAACGAATAAAACCCAATACAGGTAGACTACTTACTCCATGACCACAGTCTTGAAAGGAGAAAAAAAAGACAATACGTAATTTTGAAAGATGGGTCAAGGGGTGCTCGCCGCTAAACTGCCGGCTAGCTCAAGGAGCCTAGTCTGCTGGTAGAACACCGTTGCACTACGGAAGAAAAATCAAACTCAAAACTTCTCGAAGGATTTGGTCAAGAATCATCATAACTTTCAGTAGATATCGGCAGTATCAGTGAGAGGCCAGCATTTGCGCAAAACCTTCAGGTCACTTTCTCTCAAAGCTAGTTTAACGGATGCATGCAGAATGTCTTGCCGATATCCCCTATTACGTAAAGTATGTAAGTTACGTCCCAGCTTTTCTGGATTTTTAATCATTTTCTTGCATTTTTAACAACATTTCCGTTTCCGTTAAAACGAGGACTAGAAATGTCCATAGTAATACAAACTGTAAGCTGTTTACGGGTAACGCGATATTTAGATATAACATGTTCATATCTACATGTATTACCTAACTTCTTAAATGTATTCAACAACTTATGAAATTTGTAACACTGTTGTAAAAGTTTGGCTATGATAGTACGGTTACGTTCATTAAAATCATCAAGAGTACAACAAACTCGTGCGAATCGTACCAGTTGAGAAATATAAACCCCGTAGGATGGAATAAGGGGAATGTCGCCGTCAAGAAAAGGGAAATGTGTTATAGTGAAATCAAAATCCCTTTTATCATATATTTTGGTTTTGATTTTACCAGAGTCAATAATAATAGTCAGATCCAGAAAAGGGCAACATTTGGAATCATTAATGGCTTTATTTAATTTCAGTTGATTCGGGTAAATGATGTCTATATAATCTAAAAACTGGGGATAATCAATTGTAAGGATATCGTCAATATACCGGCTGTTATCATTGAAAATAGAAATAAGTTTATTTTTGTTAGGTATGATTCCGTTTTGAAGTTTTTTTCATGAAATCTCGTTCGTAACAGAAAAGAAAAAGATCTGCAATGAAAGGTGCACAATATGTACCCATGGGAATACCTATGACCTGTTGATAAATAGTGTTGCCAAAACGAACAAAAATATTGTCCAGCAAAAGATTGAGTGCATTAATCATATCATCACATGTCCATGAACAATGATTTTTATAGGTTTTATTAGAGAAGAATCCTTGCTTTTTGTTAGAGCAAATGAACTGCAGACCAGTAAATTTAAAAGACCATTTAATAAGTTGATCCAATTTGGATTTAATCAAATTATGTGGAAGGGTAGTATAAAGTGTTGAAAAATCATACATACTTTTCAATTAACCAAATTAACGGAAAGTGAAATTACAAACATACATTTTCTAACAGCAACATCTTTACAGGCTAAACCTGATAGTAAAACAGTTCCAACTATGTACTGGGTTCCTAAACTCCACAAAACGCCATATAAATCCAGATTCATTTTGTCATCTAGTCACTGTTCTACAACTAAAGTTTCTATTATACTCACTAATACTTTGACTGCTATTAAAAACCTGGTTATAAATTTCTATAACAAAGTATATGAAAACAGTGGTGTTAATCATTTTTGGAGTGTAAAAAATTCATTGGAAGTTCTCGATAAATTGAATGCTTATAATGCCCCTTTTGAATCCCTTGAAAGTTTTGATTTCTCTACCCTCTATACTACCTTACCACATAATCTTATAAAGGAAAAATTCATACGTCTTATTCAATGGGCATTCAAAAAATCCGATTGTGAAATATATGTTCTAATTCCTTTAAAACACATTTCAGTAATACAAAACAAAAGAATTCAACTAATTGGACTTGTTTTGATATGATTTCAGGACTTGAATTTTAGTTTCGGTAACTGTATTTATCGCCAGGTCATAGGAATTCCTATGGGTACCAATTGTGCACCACTTATAGCGGACCTCTTTTCGTACTGCTACGAATCTCAGTTTATGACCAACATCAGCAAAGACCCATCTAAACAGCATTTAATTGAAAAGTTTAACAACACTTTCCGATATTTGGATGATATTTTAACTTTAAATAATGACGACTTCAATACGTATTATAAGGACATCTACCCTAAAGAAATTACTTTGAATAAAGCCAATTCTGATAATCATCATTGTCCGTTCTTAGACATCAATTTTGATATAACGAATGGTAAATTACATACTAAAATTTATGATAAAAGGGATGATTTTTCTTTTCCCATAGTTAATTATCCGTTTCTGGATGGCGATCATATAGCGCCATCATGTGGTGTTTACATATCTCAACTTGTTCGATTTGCTCGAGTATGTAATAACGTTTGCGATTTTAATGAACGGAATCTTTTCATAACTGAAAAACTATTACATCAGGGTTTTCGTTATCACAAACTAGTTAAAACCTTTACTAAATTTTATCATCGATATAAAGACTTAGTTCATAAATACAATGCAACCTGTAAACATCTAATCAAGGCTGGTATTTCACATCCCTTGTTTTACGGTGTTTTACTTAAGAGTAAAAAATACTTAAACTCGCCTAACAAACTTATAAAACTTTTAAATCGTCTAATTCATAAGGGTTATAATTACGGTATTGTCGTCAAGTCATTACGTATGGCCTTCTTTGGTATTAACATTGATTTTTGATAGGGTCTTTGCA
>MJUU01060516.1:46561-111327 GCA_002080025.1 Modiolus philippinarum
AATTTCTAAAATCTGTATTGCATGGACACGGGTTATGTATTCCGGTATATACATGAAATCATTATTCTAAACTCCTCACAGGAATGGATCTTGGTGGAAGCTGTATACTGAGGGTACATAACTGACTTTGTCAGTTGGTGATGGGTCTGGAGCTGGCATGTCAGTTAACTGTTAGTAGTCTCTTGTTATTTCATGTTTTGTCCGTATATTTAGTTCTTTCAGTTTCATTTTTCACAATTGACCCAGTCCTGTTGCCAATTGAATTTTACTGTTGTTACGATTGTTTTTTGATTTATCACATTGGCTGTAGGGAGAAGGTTTGGATCCAATAAAACTAGTTTAAACCCGCCGCAGCAGGTTTGCGCCTGTCCTAAGTCAGGAATTTTTAAGCCTTTGTGTGTCTTGTCCTTTTTCTAGTTAGTTTACTTTATGTCTAAAGGAGTCTAGGATGATGTTTATTTCGCTGGACTTGATTGCTCTTTGTTCAGGGGCCGACTCCGTCCTACCGTTGGGTGTGGGGTTTTCTCACCGTTCATTGAAGATCTTATGGTGGCTTTGAGTTATTATTACTCCCCTTTGGGTCGTTGTCCCTTTGACACATTCCCCGTTTCCCTTCTTTTTTCTATACGTAGTGGTAAAGGAGAGTTTGGTGAAAAAATTGCAACAGTAATATTCATTAGATTAGCAACCACGAAATACAAAAACCCGAATAGAAAGAAGAATTAGTCCGATGAGAATTTAATACTTACATTTTCCCATGTCATTTTCCCACTTGCCCTAAATGTCAAAAATATCTTGCCATAAAATTACTTGGCCAATATAAAGTAGAATGGAATACAACATTCTTCATGAGGGACTTTATAAATGGATAATATTCAGCTGCATACTCAAAGACTTTTTTCCCAAATTCGAGAAGGTGATAGATCCAGCCTAAAGAAATATATGAATGTTTCTGACGACTAGTCACTGTATTTATAGAAAAGACATCCAAAATTTTATACACAAATTGGTTGTATGACTCTGTTGCTTTAAATATGATTTTATATGAATATTCCTGAAACATTGCAAACAAGGAAGCCGGGTTTAGTGAATTGGTTTCCATAGATAAAAGCTTAATAACTTTTTAAATATTTACTTTTAAACGCTAATTTGCACAACACTTTTCAAGTCTATCAAATCTTTCTTGAAGACCTTTTGCTGATCTAGATATTAAAATTAGATCATCAGCAAACATTAAACTATTCAACAATTTATCTTGCAAAGATACTGTATCCTCACGTCATAAACGACAAGATGGAAAGTCATTAATAAAACCTTTTGAATAAAGAAGGGCTCAAATTATTCCCTTGTCATACTCCAAGATTGATCTTTATAGATTTGTGAGAAAGTCTCTAACTTTAGTACAAGCTGTTGAGTTTCTATACATGTCAACAATAATATTATAAAACAGAGTACCAATATTCATATTGAGCAACTTGATTTTCATACCTATCAAACGCTTACGAAAGTCTACAAAACAGTTTACTTAATGTCTATAGGAGTCTAGGATGTTGTTTATTTCGCTGAACCTGATTACTCTTTATTCAGGGGCCGACTCCGACCTACCGTTTTCTGTGGGGTTTTCTCACCGTTCATTGAAGATCTTATGGTGGTTATGAGTTGTTATTACTCCCCTTTGGATCGTTGTCTTTTTGACACATTCCCCGTTTCCCTTCTTTTTCCTATACATATAACCCACCATTTCTTGAACTACAATATTTACCAATGAGTGTTTTTAAGATCAACACATGATCAGCAGTGCGTGCTTCTTTTTGTGAAACCTATTTGTGATTCATGGATTAATTTATGTTTTTCTTAAAAAAAATCTAATCTATTACTTAAAATATTATCAAACAATTTTCCAACAGAGCTTGAAATTGTTAAACCCCTGTATTTTGAGGTATCATTTGAGTCATCTTCCTTTTAAATAGGTGAAATAAGACCATCTAACAATATTTAGCTGTATGCATAAATTAGGCATAAATTAAAGAGTTTATTTAAACAAGGGGTGAGAAAAGTTTGACTTTTCTTTAACATTTCATTAGAAGATCAAGCCCTCTAGCCTTGCAACGTTTTAACCGACTGATAGCACGTAATATTTCTTTGTATGATATTTTAAAGTCATGTTCATTAAAAATAATATACGAGTCAACAAAGTTGTGACAAGGAATTTGATTTATTCAAATTAATCTAAACAAATGGATTTTCTTATCATAGGATAGTGCAAGATTTGTTCTATAATTCTAATACGGATAAAAAAAGTAACGTTGGGAACTACCAAGACTCGTGATATAAAAATAAACAATGATATAGAACGGCACCAAAACTAGTTTAGAAGACGTCATAATATATTTTAAACAGAAGGTCATCATAAAAACACATCTTATGGCTGCTGATGTTCATTGCGCACATAAGTCTCCATCGTTCATTAAATATCATTTAAGAATCCAAATAAGATATGTCAACCAGTTGCTTGTGATTGATTGACGCATGGCTGACTATGGTTTCGATATTATTGCACAACTTTCAAACACACCAGCGGAGGCTATGAATATTTTCTTAGTGGAACATTGCTTTTCACTAACACAATTTTATATCTTTAATAAATATTGCTATCATTTTGCAAGCAAGGAAGCCGGAATCCTTGTGAGAATGTGAAAATAATATAAGGAAGCTTATTTCAGTGGTATTTGCAAAGGGACGATGTGTTTTTTGACATTGGATCAAATACCCAACATACCAGTGCATGGTGTGAAATTTCCTGACCAAGTATTCATTTCTGTGCATTTAAACTTTTGGTCACTCCAATATAACCAGGCTTGCATTCCACGGTCACTGATTGGTTGAATTCATAAACTGAAGTATTTTGACTCACCGTCACATTCGAGTTTATATGCAGTGAGTCAATACTGCACGTTATGACTAGAAACAATTTGAAATAACGTATATATTTTAGAATTTCCTTTAGTAACAATTTATACTCGTACAGTTATACTTCATTTTAAACAAATCCCGTATTTTACTATATTTATAGTGTACAAACAAGGGATATGGAGTAAAAGTAAATGGGAAAAAAATCCATATAAGTACACGGTAAGATTAAGCAAGTTGAAAAAACGCTTTCATTGTTGTTCTTCATCTTGAAGTCACCTTCAACAAAGAGCAAACAGTTCCCCACATAGCAAGTTCGAGACGGGCCCTAGACTACATGTAAATACATACCGCCTGCTTGTAAAGGACATTACGCTGCGTCATCATTTAAAAACATCAGCAATCGAATAACGAAGCAAAGGGGTAGAAACAGGGAAGATTCATTAAAAAATCCGACAACACATAAAACATGACAAAAGCAAAACAATAAACAGTAGCAGTCCTAAAAGTCATTGCGTGTAATCATCTTCCTTCTAAACATGCAAATTGGAGGCGTCTTCATTATCAGTCATATTTTGAATTCACGGTGTCTGTAAATGGTGTAGAGTGTGATATTTAGCTTTTTCGGATATATAAATCACATTAAACGACGTACAATGTAATAAGTACTACAGCAACATCCCCAAAAATAAATGTTAACAATGGGAATTGGCCTACTTGGTGTTTAAAGCGATCACACAAAAATCTACCTGGCGACGATGTAAATAAAATGAAAAGAATAAAAAGAAGAACATTACCGGGTTGGACATCCAAAGGATTATTCTTAAAGAAGAAATATAAAAAAAGAACATTACCGGGGTGCACATCCAACGGATAATTCTTAAAGAAGAAATATGAAATAATTTATTTTAAAGATACATATTTACATTATCCAAAATGTCATATAAAAGGGGATCCTTAGTAGTCATCCAGGCTAAACAGGTCGCTGGTCCTCCCATAGGGCCAATGTTAAAAATCTGGCGGAGTCGATTTTCACAAGGGTCAAGCGGTCACTGTACTAATTAAGTTGTGTATAATTAGACCGTAATTGTGTACACATTAATCTAAGTAACCATTTTATTAATTAATCTACGTGACCATTTAACCAATTAATATATTTTAATTATTTAAATATAACTGCACTATGGATCACATAGTTATGTCAGTCATTAAGTAGCGTCCTAAGTGGTAGAGTGTGGTGGAGCAATCAGGTGGTCATTTTAATTAATGTTTTCCTGTATAATGATGACTTGTTAAGTTTCTTTTCTTTTATTTGTATTGCAAATATTTTATGGTGTATTCTAGATAAAAATAGATTTGAGAGTAACCATGTTTATACGAAAAAGAAATGAAAGGTTATCCTCGACTTCTACCACTGTTATTAATGTAAAATAAATCGTTATATATACATAATATAATTTTAAGCAATGTAAAGTATCACGGAATGAACTTCCTTACAAAATATATAGCGGAATTTGTTTTACCGTATTTAAAAGGAAATAAAAAAAAACTCAAGTAGATTCAAAACAGTATTTTGAAATTTATACCCCTCTCTTTTTCAGGGACAAGACAAGATTTACCCTTTGAATAGACTGTATTTTTTTTAATTTCAAATAAATCCATCCAAACTTCACGTTCAGCGCGATAATTTGAATAATAATTATAAAAATTAAAACATCCAAGTGAAATATTGATGAATTTTGATATTTTGTCGGGAGCTTCCCAAATTACGTCAACACACTTCAAAGGTAAATATAGAACTAAAAGTAGATTTTCGTCATTTTCGGAACAGTCCATTTTTTAGGGGTTATAAGTTGACTGAAAATTCCAATTTTGATACGATATTCCTGTTTTGGAATTTTATTCTGATCAAACATATAAACTACAACGAAAAGGCATTTTACCCCAAAAAGTGCTGCCCTAACAAAAATAAGCAACTTAACATATTTGGTATCGGGAAATCACGACCCATTTCCCCTATATCCCGACGATACCATGAAGCACTATAAATACGAGCAAATGGAAGCAGGTTTAGCTCTTGTGACGTAAATTTCAAAGGGGACTCCCGCGTCAGTTTAAATCAACAATTTCTGTCAGTATTTAAAAAGTCAATTTATAATAAAAAATAATGGATATTTGAAATTTACGCACTATATAAAAAAATATTTATATAAGAAAAAATAATGCGCACATTTTTGGCTGAGTGTTTCAAAATTTTATGTGTCATATTCAATAGTTTCAGGTGGTGCTATGTGTTTTAATGATTATATTTTGATATCAATAATAATCATAGTTGTTCATCATTGTCTTTGCATTGTCCATGTATTGTTTAGTAGCGATGATTATTTTGTAATTATACTATTGATTAGTTAAATGAAATATTGTCTATTTTATATTCTCGGAGAGTAACCCCGTTCCAATGACAAGAGGGTGCGGCCCGTTATGCCCGTTATTGTCTTGGAATAGATACCAATACACTGCCTCTGTTGGTATAAGGGTGCTTCGACGAAAGTTAAATGAAAAAGAAATTATAAAAAGAACAACAGATACATGTAACTGGTATGGATATATGTTAATCTAGCGTTGATTTCCACGCGCATGTATGTGAATGAGGCTCTAGTTGGGGTCACTTAGCCAATAGCGGATGTTTGGTGTTTGATGTGATCCGTCCACTGTTATGAGTCTGACTTTTCATCCGATCCTATGCATGCACGGCCTCGTTTAACGAGGGGAAACTCCTCCCTTTCAGGAGTTACCGTGAAATCTTCCGAACGTTTCTTGTATAGGGCATCAAGAAATGTTTAGATTAATGTATCCCATATCAATCATTGTTTTGTAAAATGTCTCTGTTTTATTTTGTATCTTTAAATAAAAGGGAAACAGTGAAAACAACAAATGTTAATTTGCAAATTATTTAATTAATAGAAACACATCTACAAATCTATTATGTCAGAAGCTTTTATCCACGAATCGAACTTATGTGGCCAGTGCAGCCATTTTATAAGATATTGTTTATTCTGTCCTCTTCCTTTGGTTTTCATAACGCTTTCAATTTTCCAAAGTGCATCATCTGAAGTTCGGATTGATTAAAGGTCCCTGTTATTTCTTCTCCACTATAATCTTTAATCCGATATACAGGTATACCATTTCTAAAAAATCCGTGGGATACATGGAATACCTCTCCCGTCCATTTTTCTTCTTATTCTCTAGAAAATATGTTTCTCAAATGTGTTAGACGGACTTGATCTCCAATTTTGAATCTGTAAGTCATACGCTTTACAGGTTTTCTGGTATTCGATTTTGCCAAATACTTTGATATTCGTACCGTTTCTTCCTTATTCTTGGTTACCTTTGCGGGTTCCATATCAAAAGTACCGTGAATAGTATTGTTATAATCATCCGCAAAGCTTTGGAGTTTGTCGATGTATCTGTATGACTTCTGATAAGTAAAGTATCTATAAATCTTTGCTTTTATAGTCTCGATTACTTGATCAGAAACGGATGCTTTCACTTCATTTTGAGCCAATAAATGCCGGATTCCTTCTTTTCTAAATACAATTTGCGCAGCCACAAATATTAAGAGAAGACATCAATTACAACCAAAACATATTTGTATCCATCGTTGTACTTTGCAAATTTTACTAAATCCATTAAATCGGCAGAAAATTGATCATCAATACCAGCCACAACAATTCTTGGTCTGATCTTTGGACGTCGATATGGTCGCTGTAGACTGTATAATTCTTGGTTTGAGAGCCATTTCCGAAATTTGTATTTACTAAAATTGAATTTTCCATCTTTCTTCACATAATGATACAGTTTATCAGGCCCAGAAACACTGGCAGGTTTTCGCGGATTATAATAAATATCCTTGAAATATGGTTCCCAAGTTGTCATGTCCAACGTTCACTGTCGTTATGAAGGTATAATGAGAATATAAGAAGTTATATACTATTTATTCATCATCCTCTGATTCGTCATCAGATATTTTTTCATTCCCAGCCTCAAAGTAATCGTCATCAAACAACTCTCCTAGATGGGTACGACTTTTCATCAGAACTCGGTTAAAAGCTTTGTCTTCATTAACGTCATCATCAGTTAATGACTGAATATGATGAGCAATTTTCTCATGTACTTCACTATTCTCAAGGTGTATTGCTACCTTCAGGTATGCCGTGTAACGTTTGTAAAATTCTCTTTGAACTGCATGTGTTATGTCCTGATTACTTTGTTGACAACCCTCCTCTTTGTCCATGCCATCTTGTATGAGTTGATCGTACTTTTCATCAAATGTTGTTTTAAATGTATCGAGTGAATCACTTAAAAGTTTTTGAAAACCTTCATTGTCATCTACACTGTCTTCATAATCGTCGTCACTGTTGTCAGTATCAGCTTCGTATTCTATCCATTTAGGCTTTTTCTCCTCAACCTCTTCATCTCTTCATCTTCATCTCGTGTCATCTCGCTTCCGATTTGATATGTCCTTTTAGGGACACAAACTTTTCACTTGTTTCTGTAAATCATGAATACTGTCCAGTACAACACCACAATCGTCACAGGAAGGCATATTAAAATATGTCTGATCGCTTGAATCGTCTTCGTCGTTATGAAATACATATGACCTTTTTTCTGTATTTATAGCATTATCTTTATGTGTGACGTCACATTTCTTTTCCATATCAATTACATTCGCTACAATTCTCTCGGTTTCTAGTGTTGTCGGTTTCAAATTTAAAAGCAGGTATCCATATGGCCTATTAACGGCATCTTTAAATTTATCCATGAAGTAACTCGTTTTGCCCGGATACATCTGTCTAGCTAATGTCATGATCTGTTGTTGATCAATGGGGTTGTTAAATAAAATCATATACTGACAACTTCTTCTCTGTGATGGGTCTTTACTGAAGAAAAGATTTTGGTTGATTGCTATTACTGAGAGGCTTCTGTGATGACTGCCTTCTGTAAACAGCTCTGCTATTCTACTATTTTTAGACGATGAAGCCATTACGTCATCGAGAATGATGAGATTTCTCGTTGGTGGATTTAAATAGCTGTCCTTGTCTATATCAATAGGAATCCCCTGTATGAATCAACTGGTGGAAATAAAGTTTCCTTTATTTCGTCATACAATGGCTGCCAACGTCTGTATATCCATATGATTCTTTGTGGCCATGGTTTTATCATATGCTCTTGTAATATCCTTTTTACTACAAGACGTTAGGCCACTCAAAATTCCAGTAAATGGATGTACAAAAACAAAATGTTCTTTAATGTGCTTCTTTGGTTGAAACTGCGCTACTTCATCGGTGTTAAGTAGCGTTTCGTTGGTGGTTTTATTGGTATTTCCGTCTTGATACCGCTGCGGCGGCGGCGGCGGCGGCGGCGGTGGCGGCGGCGGCGGGCTTTCATACGACTGATTGTGCGACTGTGGAAAAGGTTGTGTGGTTTCAGATGTCGCATCATAACATCTTTTCTTGAAAATCGCATTTTGCATACTGGATAATCCTTATCACCCATCTGATCTGTATGACACACAATCGTAAAATGAAACTCTTTTTAGTTTCCCTATTGTTAAATTTTTTTTTCTTTTGAGGAATTATGGGTTCATATATTTAAATCTTTATACTTGCAAAATCATTTCATTCGAACATGGAAAATCGTAAAGACAAGATGTCAAGAAAATACAAATGTCAGTAATGCGGCTCTTCATTTTCTAAACTTGGATTGTTAATCAACCATCGCCAACAACTTGGACATAAAGATATATACCACTGTAATATTTGCAAAAAACCTTTTGGACGAAAAAGTAATTTAGATAGACATATGCTTAGACATCAAGATGGGTCCTTGTTTGAGTGCAACGACTGTGGGATGTTGTTTTCAAGACATAACATCCTACAACGTCATATAAATGAGAAACATAATCAGATTCGTAGGGGACTAAAACGACAAGCTACAGATTACCCATTGCCACACCTAAAACGTGTAGTCACAAAAACTGATGATCCTGAACAGTTTTACGACTTGCGTGTAATGTCAACACAACAGATGCCAAAGTTCAATACACAAACTATACGTTATAAAGTGACGTTTAAAGAGATAGAAGTACAAGAGTTACCAAAGATATTGAAAACTTTGAGACTACTGCTAGGATCCGTTATCAATAATATTAATGAATTCATGCAACCAACAGACCTGATCAGATTGTCAGTCCAGTGTCCCGAATTGGATTTTCCTATCATCATACCTTTCATGAAAGTTTCTCAATTAACAGTGGAGTCATTATTACATGAGATAGAGAGAGTTCTTCAGTCGTACGAGCAATTTGTTTTAGACGACACACTCGAAATAGAAATGACACATGTCGAACTACCGGCTGGTGGGATGAAGAACAAGTATACTCAACAAAAAAAGTTAATGATCAACATTTTTCATTTCCATTACCAATGTATTAAGTTTTACAACAGAGTTTGATTTGACCTAATCATACGAAAGCCAATCAGTCGTGGATCCTCGTGTCTGATGTTTTCGAGATTATCTGGTTAGACACTTGAAAAAAGTCTATGGGGTCAACCTTCCACCTGGTCATGCCTCCTCGGAAAACACAAATTTCTGAAATTTGCATTTTTACCCCAAAAATTTATCCGCTTTAAAAAAAAATCAAATTTTTGTCAGGAAACGATACAATGAAGCCTTTTCTTCCAATATGTCTGTGTCCTGATTTTTCAAATAGCGTTGTTAAGTCAAAATTTTTAATCTTTGCACTATACCCCTCCAAATTTTGAAAATGACCAAAAAAAAAGTGGAAATTCTTGTATGGGACAAAATGGGTACCCTTATGTGAATACCCATTTCTTTGTCACTTTTCAACAAATTTTTCTGAATCGAAGTCTGTGGGCAATCAAAAGATTGAGCAACTCAATAAAAATATCAAAATCACGATTTTTTGCAAAAAACATGATTTTTTGATTCTCAAAAATGAGAAATTTTGAGAAGTCGAAAATTGCACAAAATGTTCATAATGGTAAGTGTATTCACTGTGCAAAATTTCATGTTGATCGAAACAGTGGTTATGCCCATGGCTTAAGACGAAAATCAAGATATATGAATTTAAATGAATATGATCCTTAACTTTTTTTGCCCAGTATATGTCGATTTAGAACGTTTTTTTAAAACAAAACAATGCATTATCAGTATTAAAAATAAGGATGTTCTATGTTGTGCCAGAGCACTTGTGACTGCACGGGCAAATTTGGAAAAACCTGACTCCTTGAACAGCATTCGGCGCGGTTACAAAATGCAGGAAACGCTTGCAGCTGAGTTGGATACACTTGCGAAGGTACCGCTTCAGAAATGTGGAATAGAAGAAATAACAGTTCCAATCAGTTATGCCAGGTTATCAAATACATATTTTGTCGAAAGAACACTTCAATGGAATAATATACCAAGGACCTGAGGCAGAAAAAAAGATACACTTGTACTATCATGACAGTCATTATGACGTCATAACAAGTATGCCTGCTTTCTTGGGTCGAAGCTATTATTGCCACACCTGTCATAAAGGATATCAAAATAAAGAAGAACACTGTTGTAATAACGTTTGCACAGCTCTCCATAAGATACATGAGCAAGAAGAAGAAGACAGCTGGATCTATTGTAAGGAATGCAACCGTTATTTCAACGGGAAACAATGTTACAAACTTCACACGAAAACCACAAGTAACGGTCGGTCTACATGTAATTCGTACTATCGATGTAAACAATGCAGTCAGACAATCAATAAGAAGATGCACAAGAAAGAACATATATGCGGGGAAACGTATTGTAAAACATGCAAGGATTTCTTTGAAGTTGGACATCTCTGTTTCATGTTACCTGTATCCGAAGCTGAACCTAGAACAACAGAATGGACTGGAATTTTAACTGATTAAATCACCACAAGTCAAACAGACAAAGAGGAGAGCAATACAACAAGCCGACTTTATATTTTTTTCGATTTTGAATATACTCGGAACGATTTAGTGGAATGTGCAGATGGCTATAAACCGGGAAAAAAGAACACAAAATGTAAGAACTGTGGGAAAGCGTCATGTGGAGTTTATGAACAAAAGCCAAACTTATGTGTTGTTCATAAAGTATGCGAAGAATGTTTAAACCGTGATGTTTCTCCAAGTAGCGAATGCGAACTTTGTGGAAAAAATGAAATTATTTTCAGTGGAATAAATACGGCAAATGAATTTTGTCAATGGTTGTTCTCTGGTGAAAACAATGGAGCGAACGTTTTGTGTCATAACTTTCAAGGCTATGACTCATTTCCTATTTTGCGCTATCTTTATCAAAACGGCGTCCTGCCAAAGAGCGGTCCCGGCTGAAGAATAGGCCCGCAGCATCCTCTGAGCTTGGAGTATGAGCCATCCTAACAGAGGACCCCGAGGGAACCCCGGGATATAGAAATAGGACCCAGTATCTCCGGCTTGCGGGGTGTGACCCCTCCTAAACGGAGGCTGACCCCGAGGGTCCCGGGATATAGAAATAGGACCCATTCCGTGGTTGTGCGGGATTAATAAATACACAACCCATCTTTCGGATGGGATGTAAACTCAGGTCCACGTGTTGGGAGAAATGCCACGCTTCCTGCACGTTAAAGAACCCTTGTAGCAAGCTCTTTGGGGTGGTCCGTAGGTGATCGGCTACAAGGCTAAATTCCCCGCCCTTGACGATTTCACCCTACTTTTCCAGTGGCAGTCAGAATTTCCCGTCCCATGGCCCTTTCCATACCCCAAAGTGATTATTTATTAACAAACTTGTTCTCGTCTTGATATAGCTGAAATATTGCTGAGTAGACGTTAAACAATATTCAATCAATCAATCAATCAATCCTGCCAAAGATAATCCCTTCTAGGGCCAAAAACATGTCAATTGAAGTACCCTCATGCAACATACGAATGATCGACTCGATAAATTTTCTACCAATGCCACTATCGAAACTACCGAAGATGTTTGGACTAAAAGAGCTACAGAAAGGGTACTTTCCCCATCTTTATAACAGGAAGGAAAATCAAACGGCATTACGGTCGTAAAAATTTTTACGACCAGAAATCATTGATATTTTACCAGCACAAGGATATCGCCCTGAAGAAAAACAATCTATTAAAGCATTACAATGGATCAAATACGTGTCACTATCTATAGGAACACACATTCAACATGCTCGGAATGGCGGAGAGAAGGTGGTCGACCAATATAAGATAGATGGGTATTATGAAACAATCGATGGAAAAAAGATTGTCATGGAGTTTCATGGTTGTTTTTGGCATAGATGTCCGAAATGTTACTCCCGAAACACTGTTAATACCGTGAATAAATTAGAGATGTCGGATCTCTATCAGAAAACCATGGAAAAGAAATCGTATATTGAACGGCAAGGTTTTATATACAACTGTATATGGGAGTGTGAATTTGATAAAGAAATAAGGGGAAATGGCATCTTCCAACAGTTTGTTAACTCCATCGATATTGTAACAGCCCTAGAACCAAGAGGTGCATTTTCAGGAGGGAGGACCGAGGCTTTTAAACTTTACCCCAAATCTTCAAAAGACGAGTCTATCAAATATTACAATGTGACATCTCTGTATCCGTACATTAACAAAACTGGAAAAGTAGTCCTAGGCCATCCAGAAATAGTGATAGAAAACTTCAAAGATTTATCGACATATGAAGGCCTAGTCAAATGTAGAGTCGTTCCACCTCGCGGTCTTCACATTCCTGTGTTACCTGTTAAAATTAACAACAAATTGATGTTTTCCTTGTGTAGGACATGTACTGAATTGAAACAAGAAACTGCATGCCTTCATAACAATGACGACAGGTCATTCACTAGAACATATGGTGCGACTCGCAAACAGCTTATTACTAAGGGCATTTCTCACCCTCAATTTTATGGAAATGTTGTTAAAAAATGTCAAAAACTGATAAAAAATCCAGAAAAACTGGGACGTAACTTACATTCTTTACGTAATAGGGGATATTGACAGGATATTCTTCAGGATTCCGTTAAATTGGTTTTTGGATCCAATGACCTGAAGATATTACAGGTATACTGGCCTCTCACTGATACTGCCGATGTCTACTGAAATCTATGATAATTCTTTACCAAACCCTTCGGGGAGTTTTGAGTTTGATCTTTATTCCGTAGTGCGACAGTGTTTTACCAGCAGACTAGGCTCCTTGAGCTAGCCGCAGTTTAGCGGCAAGCACTCCTCGACCCATCTTTCTAAATTACGTTTTGTCTTTTTCTTTCCTTCTCAAGATTGTGGTCTTGGAGTTAGTAGTCTACCTGTATTGGGTTTTATTTGTATGTTTTATTATACTATAGGGAAACAGGAAAGAGAAAGGGGAGGTTTGGGTACCCATAAACCGGTTTAACCCTACCGCTAGTTCTTGGTAGCGCCGGTACCAAGTCCGGCTATCCCGAGTTCCTATCGTTGTCCATGTTTGTCTTTTGTCATTTTATTGTTTTTCTCGTCCGGTTCCCTGGTGGATTGTGGCATGTGATTGTGGTTTATGGACATTGTATTTGTTTCCTGTTATCTTTCTTATATTAATGGGTAACAGATGAATTGAAGATGGCAATACAAAAGGGATATACAGTTGATAAGATATATGAAATCTGGCATTTCAATCAGGTCGAGCAGTATGACCCAAAGTCCAAAACCGGGGTTTGTTTTTACGGAATACATCAATACATTTCTTTAGATGAAGCAGGAAGCAAGTGGTTGGCCAAGTTGGTGCACAAATGAGGAACGTAAGCAAAAATATATTCACGATTATTATGAAAAAGAAGGAATCTTATTGGATTATAGTAAAATAAACAAAAACCCTGGACTACGCTAAACTCATGCTCAACAGTTTCTGGGGAAAATTCGGACAAAGGACAAATTTACCACAAGTTGAATATGTTTCCGATCCGTCCATATATTTCGATATGTTTACAAGTGATCAGCAGGAGGTCACACAGAAGTTAATTTTGTTACTGACGAAATAGTTGAAATGAGATGGAGAAACAAAGAGGAATTTTTGGAATCTTCAGGTAGAACTAACGTTGTGATAGCCGCCTATACTACTGCCCAAGCCAGGCTAAAATTGTTTAGTTATTTAGACCGATTAGGACCACGCGTATTATATACCGATACTGATTCAGCTGTATTTACTGTGAAAGATTGAGAATGGGAACCGGCTTTGGGTGACTATCTTGGAGATTTAACAGATGAGGTTCCTTCCAATCGCATCACACATTTTGTTACAGGCGGCCCGAAAAACTATGCTTACAAACTGGAGAATCCGGACACTGAAGGAATACAAACAGTATGTAAAGTACGTGGTATAACCCTCAACTATAAAAATGCCCTGTGCATTAATTTCGATACAGTGCGTGACATGGTGACAAATACAAAAAAAGATAAAGTTATCACTGTTGTGGATGAAAAAAAAATTTGCAGAGACCAAAAGAACTCTCGTGTTATAACAAAGACAGAAAGAAAAGATTATAAAATAGTGTTTGATAAACGCATCATTATTGATTGTTATAATACAAAGCCTTATGGATATTAGATGTGTTGAATGGTACCTTTTTGTAAATAATAGAAAAAAGAAGGGAAATGGGGAATGTGTCAAAGAGACAACGACCCAAAGGGGAGTAATAACAACTCAAAGCCACCATCAGATCTTCAATGAACGGTGAGAAAACCCAACAATCAACGGCAGGTCGAAGTCGGCCCCTGAACAAAGAGCAATTAAGTGCAGCGAAATACACATCATCCTACACTCCTATAGACATAAAGTAAACTAACTAGAAAAAGGACAAGACACACAAAGGCTTAATAAATTCCTGACTTAGGACAGGCGCAAACCTGCTGCGGCGGGTTTAAACTAGTTTTATTGGATCCAAATCTTCCCCTATAGCCAATGTGATAAATCAAAAAACAATCGTAACAACAGTAAAATTCAGTTGGCAACAGGACTGAGTCAACTGGGAAAAATGAAACTGAAAGAACTAAATATACGGACAAAAACATGAAATCACAAGAGACTACTAACAGTTAACTGACACGCGAGCTCCAGACCCATCACCAACTGACAAAGTAAGTTATGTACCCTTTGTATACAGCTTCCACCAAGATCCCTTCCTGTGAGGAGTTTAGAATAATGATTTCATGTATATACCGGAATACATAAGCCGTGTCCATGCAATACAAATTTTAGAAATTTAGAATGTGGTAAGTTTAATTGCAAAGACCCTATCAAAAAATCAATGTTAATACCAAAGAAGGCAATACGTAATGCTTTGACGACAAAAACGTAATTATAACCCTTATGAATTAGACGATTTAAAGGTTTTATCAGTTTGTTAGGCGAGTTTAAGTATTTTTTACTCTTATGTAAAACATTACCGTAAAATAAGGGATGTGAAATACCAGCCTTGATTAGATGTTTACAGGTTGCATTGTATTTGTGAACTAAGTCTTTATATCGATGATAAAATTTAGTAAAGGTTTAAACTAGTTTGTGATAACGAATACCCTGATGTAATAGTTTTTCAGTTATGAAAAGATTCCGTTCATTAAAATCGCAAACGTTATTACATATATAAAACTATATAATTAATATTGACTATATTTTTATTTGGTTATTGTTCACCCACTTATATTTCGTCATACGAAGAAAGGTCACGATCAATGAGGAATGGTCAGCTATGGAAACCAAATAATAAATAAACAAAATGAATAGCAAATCTTCATGATTCAAAACCCAAACAAACACATTATAGAATAGAGCTAATTCCGTCTTTTTTTTTAAATTACCATATAATAAGTACAAAATGGACAGTTACATTTAATTGGTAATCACGTCTCAATGCCAAAGCACGTTCTCCAACGTTTGCAATAGGAAACTACAGTTGTACCACTATCTAGCGTTATTTTGTACCAGATTTATTAATAACAAAAAATTATCGCTTGGTCTTTGTAAGAAAACTGCTCCACTAAACTTTACCACAGGACGTTACTTAATGACGGCCATCTAAGTACAGCTAAATTTTAAATTTATTAATTAAAAATTATTAATTAGTTAAATGGTCATTTATATTTAGTTAAATGGTCACTGAGATTAATTTGTACACTTACGCGATAATTATACATACTTAATTAGTACAGTGACCGCTTGACCCTTGTGAAAATCGACTCCGCCAGATTTTTAACATTGGCCATATGGGAGGACCAGCGACTACAGTTACATTTTAAATAATTAAAAATTATTAATTATTTAAATGGTCATTTATATTTAGTTAAATGGTCACTTAGATTAATGTGTACATACTTACGCGATAAGTATTCACAACTTAATTAGTACAGTGACCGCTTGACCCTTGTGAAAATCGACTCCGCCAGATTTTTAACATTGGCCCTATGGGAGGACCAGCGACTGAATTAGCCTGGATGACTACTATCCTTTATACCATTGTGTTCAAATTCGCAGGTAATGTTATTTTTTAATCTAAACATACGAAATCAGAATTCATGGACTATTTTGGTATTTTAGAACTGTATATTTACTAGGTACAGTAATCGAGTATTTTACTATTCCATTTAATACATGCAAATCTGGCCAAAAAACTTTTAAATAGTACCTGCTAGTATGCTTACTGTACCGATGCACCTGATCTCAACCACGGTTTTTTATTGGGTCCATGTTGTTCATCTTTGTGTGTGTGTGTGTGTGTGTGTGTGTGTGTGTGTGTTTTCATTTGCCTTTTCTGTGCCGAACTCGTGTTGTGTCTCTTTTTTTGTTCCCGATGTTGCCATTGTCCTTGGTTTATTCGTTTCGGATTGACGGTTCGGTTCTCACTTACCCTACTAGTATTTGGATATCTTATTGTTAGATGTATTTATGTAATGTATAATTAGAATCAATTTCATTACAAAAAAATACAGAGAAGATGTTTTCAGAATCCATCTTTTGGCTTTTTAGGGGGAATTGCTTGGAAGGCGGAAATGAAATTTTGCGATCGTATTGCTCAATTATTAAGGTAGTTTCCACCTTTGAATGAAAGAAACGAACATTTTATAAAAGTGTTCTGAATTATTAATAAGGCTTATTGAAAGGTTGACAATATACAAGAAAACAAATAGGTTCATGCGCTTGATTTTGAGATACTAGCAATTACAAATGTAGGGAAATGTCATTTTTCATAGGCCGTGTATAGAAATTTATATGCCATGCAAGAGGGAGATACTCTTAAGTTTTAAACATTTTTTTTTTAAATTAAGATAGTTCAAGTTTCCAAATAAATTTGGTTTCGGGTCAGAACTGAAGTACTGCCTAATGGGTTGGTGAATACCCTCGTGGACTAACAAGTTACCAGCAGAGGCATTGGCCCAGTGGTAACAAATAACAAAATACCGAAGTAACTGTTCATTTATCTGCTGCATATGCGCATTTCGACAACTTATGTCACATCAGTGCAGATCAAACCAAAACATTTGGAAGTCCATTAACAAAAAAAAGCGAATAAGCTGATAGAGAACAAATAATCAACATGATCTAAATAGAAAAGACACAGTTAGCTTAGGACAGAGGTATGCATGGGGGGTCTCCTTAGTTCTAAGCAAATTTTGTAAAACTTTGATATTGGAAGTTTCAATACTGAAATTGGTATTCGGGTCAGCACCGAAGTACTGACTACTGGGTTCCTGAATACCCTCGGGGACTAACAGTCCATCAGCAGATGCATCGGCCCAGTGGTAATAAATAACAAAATACCGAAGTAACTGTCAGTTTAGTTTCTGCATACGCGCATTTCGACAACTTATGTCTCATCAGTGCAGATCAAACCAAAACATTTGGAAGTCCATTAACCAAAAAAGAAACGTGAATAGGCTGATAGAGAACAAATAACTAAAAGGATCTATAGTGGAGCGGCGAGGAGGCAAATTTTCAAAATAGCCCCATGGACTTTTATTACCTTAAACGAAAGTGTAATATTTGTTCTTTCAGAAAATGGCTGTCGTCTCTATCTGACATGGTCCAAACATACTTTATTTAAGTGTCAAAGGTCATAGCCCTGAGAGCTGTATTTTTAGTTTGCCGGAGTATAACTTTCTTATTTTTTGACATACTTTTCAGATATTTGGCAAATAAGTGTATCACAAAAAAGTTGAATATTTGGTACCATTTGACTTTCATATGACATTCACCTTTGACCTTAAGGTCAAATAATTGTTTTCAAGTAACGGCTTTTCCAATACACAAATAAATTGCACTGGAGTTGTGGTATTTAAACCGAGTTTTGAATGCATTAAAGTGCGATCTGTGCTGCTATAGGTTTCATTGAATTTGACCTCTTTCAAGGTCAAATAAGAACATTTTTCTTACACTGAACAGAGCAGTACAAGGTTGACTAAAAACAAGGTATTTGACACGCGTTTTTTTCTATTGTACAAGGTGTCTGCAACAATTATGACCCATGTTAGTCATTAACATTGAACATTTATATCAAAATTAAGTTTCCCTACAATATTTTTGGCGTGTGGTTGGATGGGGGGGAGGGGGGCGGCAAACATCTAAATGATTCTTATGTTTGACATTCACAAAACACAAAGTACAGCATATGAATCATTGGTTTTTGTACCTTTTGTTGACATCGAATGAGCTCAAGGTTATTTTTGATAATAGTTATCTTTTATGTTTACCTTTTAACGTATGTGACTTTATTGCGTGCTGTAAAACCTCTACGTGATATTCGCAATTAAGTTAAAAAAAACTAGGTTTTCTAGAAACAAAATTTGCGTGGTTCATACTTGTTAACTTGAGAACTGCTTGTTATTCACATGAACATGTCATTTTTTGTGTATAACACACAAGGTAATTCGTAAAGAGAAAAACTGAAAACAAATTGGCCCATTGGAAAAAAATCAAGAACACGAATTCAAAGGACCTTAAATGTGTGAGATCAAGTAGTGCATTATGCCAAGCAATGACAGTTTCCATTAAAGAATTAAACAGATGCGACGTATAATTAAAGAAAAATCGGCCATAGGCAAAAGCCCATCAATTACATGTACATCCAGGCAGGATCCAGATAATTTGAAAAGAGGGGTTCAAATTCGAATTTTGATAGTGTAAGTTTCCATTAAGTCGGTTTTCGGGTCAGCACCGAAGTACTGACTACAGGGTTCGTGAATACCCTCGGGGACTAACAGTCCATCAGCAGAGGCATCGGCCCAGTGGTAATAAATAACAAAATACCGAAGTTACTGTTAATTTAGTTTCTGCATATGCGCATTTTGACAACTTATGTCTCATCAGTGCAGATCAAACCAAAACATTTGTAAGTCCATTAACCGAAAAAGGACGAATGTCTATACAAAAACTGGGTAAAACCAAGCAATGAAACAATATTTATTGTTGTGCTTCATTTTTCATTTTGAGGTCCCATTATAGTCAACAATGAGCTTTGCTGAAACCTTATAATAAGGTCAAGATAAAATAGGTTTTGCATAACGAGAAGTGGTGTCATTGACTGTATTTTGAAGTGGGAGAATGCCAAACTAATCTCTGTGTTTAATTTAGTTTTTGTACATGTAGATGGATTACAAAAAAGTACGAAAACTATCTCTTCTAATAATTTTATCTTTGTTTTTGTAGTGAATTTTATGAATTGCTAAACATACAAGATTGCTACGCGTAGCTATGTCCCCACCGCTGCAGTAAAGTCGATAAAGTCCCATTTCTCATGTAAAATTTTGCTATTCAAAATATCGGCAGGATATGATCAACTGCATTAGGTGGCAAACAGCCAAGCAAAATTTCAGCAAAATCCCTTAATTGGATTATGACGGGATGTGTCCACCAAGTCTTCCTATGTTGTAGTATGCATTAAGTCGATAAAGACCCATAACTCCCCTAAAATTTGTCTAATCAAAAAAGCGATGCGATATGTTCTAGTACATATGGCAACTAACAATCCTGTAAAATTAGAATGAATTCAGAGTAGCAGTTTCTGAGGAAAACAACGGCAGTAGAATACCGAAGGAACAAAGGGGTGAAATTCACAAAAATCGAAGTCCAAAGACAGGGCAAAAACGAGAACACAGAAAACAATGACGTTAGACACAAAAACAATGACGCCAGACAGACACAAAGCACAGAACCAGAAACCACAACATTCAGAACAAAGGCACTCACAGTGTGAACTCAAGTGAAACTGACAGTGACATCAGGTGCTCCGGAAGGGTAAGCATGTCCTGCTCTGTTAACAGCACCCGTCACACTGTGGGTGATTCAATCCGGGAAAATGTCAAAGTCGGTAGTCAAATCCGGGAAGACGTGAATCTAGCTGAAAATGTCCACTTTCATTTGGGATACTGACACGTCATATCTTTCAATGATGCTATGGTGACGGCCATAGAATTTCTTGAGGGATGAAATTAACAAAGGTTAAAAAAATCCCTGACTAAGCAGCTTTTGGGACAGTGTTTTTGCTCTGTTCAAAAAATCACTGTACAAACTACAAGCTCGACAGTAACGAATCAACTGTGAAATGTACACGCCATAGGTTGGAGAGGTAGGTGTATTGCTGCTAAGAAAGGGAAAGTTCACAATTGGGAAATTAAAATCATCACGCTTGTCATATAGCTTAGATTTCAAACGTCCAACTTCGTCAATATACAATAAAAGATCTAGGTACGAAGCTGAAGTAGGTGTTTCAGTTGTTTCTTTAATTTCAAGCTCATTTGGATAGATCTGATGTAAATAATCCTTAAATTTAGGATTATTAAGAGAAAGCAAATCGTCTATGTAGCGGAAGCTGAAATTAAAGGACTGGGCTAAATGTTTTTGTTTTCTTTGAATAAGCCCTTGTAAAAACTTGGCCTCGTACGAGTAAAGGAAGAGGTCAGCTAAAAGCGGCGCACAGTTTGTTCCCATAGGAATCCCTATTGTCTGTTGGAAAACACGACCTCCAAATTCGACAAAAATATTGTCGATCAAAAATTTTAACATTTTGATTACGTCAGTCTCGGTGTACTTCTTATTTGAATCGGTGTGGTTCTTAACAAAATATGTCTTGTCTTTCCCTATAACTAAATAGGTGTATCTGCGTTCTCCATTTTTTGTGCAGAAACATTGATGTATTAAATCTGCAATTACTGTTTTCAGTTTATTGTGTGGCAGGGTTGTATAAAGTGTAGAAAAGTCAAAAGTTTGAATGCTATGGCAATGGGTAAGACTGGTTGAGGAAAGCTGTACAAGGAGATCTTTTGAATTTTTAAGAATCCACATTTGATTCACACCGCTTGTGGAGTAAGCTTTATTACAGTAATTTTTCAGGCCGTCTCTGACTGCGGTCAACAAAGTAGTGAGGAGCTGTGAAAGAGGTTTAGTGGTGCATCTGGAAGACCAGGCAATGAATCTCTGTTTGTATGGATTCTTATGAAGTTTAGGTACCCAGTAGATGTAAGGGAGTTGATTGTTTTCATCATTAGCTTTTATGCCAAATGATGATAACACTGAAGTGTGATTTTTTACAATCTCATCCCTCGATATTGTAGTAGGGGTATAAGTAGGGTTTCCAGAAAAACTGTCGATGCCCATCTCCTTCACAAGACAGTCGAGATAGTGTTTCTTACACACAAACAGTATGTTGTTAGAAGCTTTGTCTGCAGGGACAATGACGTAATTTTCATGGAGGTTGGAAAGAGTTCTTTCAACAAGGGGATCTTCAAATATACTGGGATTTCTGGATTTCATAGCTGTTTTTAGGCGCCGGATGCGATTTACAATTAATGACTTTATGGAGGAGTTGCGTCCACAAGATTTGCCATTGTATAACAATGTGGAAATAATCAAAGTCCCATAACTCCCACAAAATTTGACGAATCAAAATGGCGATACGATATGATCTAGTACTAATGGTGGCTATCAATCCTGTAAAATTTGAATGAATTCTGACCAGCAGTTTGTGAGGAGTTGCGTCCACAAGATCTCCATTTGTATAGTATTGCTAAAAATCGTCAAAGTCCCATAACTCCTATAACAATTGACGAATCAAAATGGCTGTGCGATATGATATAGTACATATAGTGACTAACAATCCTACAAAATTTGAACAAAATCCAATACACGGTTTCCGAGGAGTTGCGTCCACAAGATCTCCATTGTATAGTATTGCTAAAAATTGCCAAAGTCCCATAACTCCTATAAAAATTGACGAATCAAAATGGCGGTGCGAAATAATCTAGTACATATAGTGACTAACAATCCTACAAAATTTGAACAAAATCCAACACACGGTTTCCGAGGAGTTGCGTCCACAAGAAAGTGTGACACACAGACGGACGGACGGACGGAAGGACGGACACACGGACGCAGACCATTACTATGTCCCACCGTCGCGGTGCGGCGGGGGACAATAAAACATTGTCGAACATAATAATTGTTCTAATGTATTTATTAGGCCAAAGATCACAGGATCAACGCTAAAAAAACAAGATATAATTCAGAGTGCTACTTTAAACGTCTGTGGCAAGGCACATTTAAGCTCTCTCATAATAACAAAGGCTGAAGCAGCAGATAGCAAATGTGATGTAAAATACACATGACTGGAAATGCGTTAATCATATAGATTAACTTACGGGAGACAATATTGGAAAATGAACTCTCAAAATGCTTAACCGAAGACAAAAAATAGATAACATGGTGAGTCAATGAATACAATTTAAGACCACGTCTCCAAAGATGTCACATTAATATTATTCTACAGCCAGGAAAACAGATTTGGGGTTAATTACAAGTTAAAGTAATTGAAATGTAATTAAATCGCAATTGAATTACAATAAAAATTACTTCAAAATATGACATTAATCAATCAAATTACTATTACATTGCCTATGTAATTAATTACTTCTCAATTACTTTTGACTATTTGAGGCAAATATTAGCAGCCAGGTCATTTTGATAAAACAATATGTATATGAAAGGGCGCACTTTTAATTTGGAATATTTATACATGTACAAAGTAAATTCACAAAACAAGAGGCCCTCAAGGGCCTGTATCGCTCACCTGGACCATGCCTGACATAGATAAAAGGCATTTCCAATATGAAAAACAAAACACAAAATTTAGCGGAATACTTCTTTTTCCTAAAATTACAGGGTTCTTGTTTGGTTTTTATGGAAACAGAAAGCTCCAACATCTGTTACAACCCATAACAGAACACCATTCAAAAAAATTTGGGCAGTGGTTCCCCTTATAATCGAGGTAATACATATTGCTGAAATTAAAACATTCAGACCACAATTGAAATAAAAATTCAAAAATTTGGGCAGAGGTTCTAATTGGACTATTAGTTTCTGAGAAGAAGATCTTTGAATGTATATTCCATAGGGTCCAATTTTAAAACTATGTTCCCACTGGCGGCCATCTTGGATGAGGTACGGACCTGCCAGATACCTTCTTGAAAGAGACCATCTCAGGGTTCGCGCTGGGCTTCGCCAATGTCGAAATTTGCGATTTTATTTTCATTCTGGCGACAAAAAAACGTTCTTGGCGATTTTTTTGGCGACAACGTTTTTCAAATCAACTTGCCGGTATTATCCAATTTTTACCCTTCTTAGTTGAAACCTTACATGATTTTTGTTGTTAAAATAATCATAGGTAATAATTAAATGTCAATTCATAGCCTCTGGCAACATTATTGTAGTCCATTGATTATTTTCGGTCATCTGTTGATTGCATTACCTGTTTATATAATTTTACCTGTGCACGTGCCAAAATGACTTGTGACAGATACAAGCCCAATCAAAGGAATCAAAGGAATTGAAAGAGTATTATTATACACTAAAATTTTATACTTTTCTTTTTTTTCCGTTTAATATCACTTCTTATTTTCCTAAATGTTCACGACAACAAACGGATTAGATTATGCAATTATGAAGTTGAGTTACTTCCCCTTTTCTATGTTGTGAAAACGAAATTAAAGAGGCTTTGAGTGTTACTTTTTACTAAAAATTGTATATCAAGTCGTATAAAATAAAAAATTGAACTAATTTTAAGGGATAATATTGAAGCTTAACAAACTTTATTCAAATAATTGCAAATTCAATTTTTGTTTAATACTTTTATTGACCTATTGAAAGATAAACTATTTATTTGAAACTTGACAAGCAGATGTAAAAGTGTCATTAAATTCTAAGAAAAGTCCAAAGTGACATGGCAGTGGAAGGAATATACAGAAATCAAGGAATATGAAGCGAGTACCTCAAATCAAATCAAAAAAGCATGTAAATGATGAAGAAAAAAAAAGATTTTAAAAAATTCCTCATTGTGAAGGGAATAAAAACATCTGTCTGCAAATGAAACATTAACGATTTTGAAGGACATAACTGAAATGTTTGAAAACAGTACCTGCAAAAGGCAGCAAACAAGGAATGTTGAGCATACGATTCAAACTGAAACAGCAAAGCATGTAAATGATAAAAGAATTTGTGCCATCAAAACAAAAGAATACAAAATAGAACTATTCTTTTAGTGTGGAAGAAAGAACACAAAAGTCTATCGTCCAACCTAGAAAACCAATTGAATACTTCCTAATTGGCGACACATTTTTGTAATTGGCGACAAAAAATACAAGTTGGCGATTTTTCTGGCGACAGATATTCAGAAGCCAGAGCCATCCCTGCATCTAAGGACCATTGTGGCTTCGTTTCGTTTTAATTGGACTAGTAGTTTCTGAAAAGAAGATCTTTGAATGTTTTTCCCATAGGGTCCAATGTTAAAGCTATGTTCCCACTGGCGGCCATCTTGGTTGAGGTACAGACCTGCCGGATACCTTTTTTGGAAGAGTTTAGTTTTAATTGGACTAGTAGTTTCTGAGAAGAAGATCTTTGAATGTCTTTCCCATACGGTCAAATGTCAAAACTATGCTCCCCGCTAGCGGCCATCGTGGATGAGGTACCGACCTGCCGGATACCTTTTTTGGAAGGGACCCTCTAAGGAACATTGTGACTAAGTTTGGTTATAATTCGACTGGTTGTTTCTGAGAAGAAGATCTTTGAATGTCTTTCCAATAGGTTCCAATGTTAAAACTATGTTCCCAGCTAGCGGCCATCTTGGATGAGGTACGGACATGCCGGATACCTTTTTTGGAAGGGACAATCTATGGACCATTGCGACTAAGTTTGGTTATAATTAGACTGATCGTTTATGAGAAGATCTTTGAATGTCTTTCCCATAGTGTCCAATGTTAAAACTATACTCCCCGCTGGCGGCCATCTTGGATGAGGTACCGACCTGCAGGATATTTTTTGGAAGGAACCATCTAAAGACCATTGTGACTAAGTTTGGTTATAATTGGACTGGTAGTTTTTGAGAAGATTTTTGAAAGTCTCTTCCATAGGGTCCAATTTAAAACTATGTTCCCCGCTAGCGGCCATCTTGGATTAGCTACGGACCTGCTGGATACAATTTTTAAAGGGGACCACCCAAGGACTATAGTGACCAAGTTTGGTTCCAATTGGCCCAGTGGTTTCAGGAGAGAAGATCTTTGAATAAAAAGTTCACGATGGACGGACGCCGGACGACGAATGCCAAGTGATGGCTAATACTCACCCTAGTATAGCCAGGTGAGCTAAAAATCATGCAAACATCAATACTATCATGGTCAAACTGACAGTTCTCTAAATAAATTGACTCTTGTTTTAGAACAGTTTTCAAATTTTATTGTTACCTTTTACTGGCTTAAACCCTTTCCCCGCAATTGAGAAGAGTCTTTCTACAAACTGACTGCCATCTTAGAAAGGGCAGGTAGATTATATTCATTTACCTTCCAGTACATTAAAAATCATAGGTTCATAGTCCCTTGAAGTGTAAATGTTTATGGAATTAACAGATTCTGTTTTTGACATGTTTAATTGACGTTTCAAATTATCTTTGATTTGCTTTGCCTTTTGCTGTATAAAGTTTTGTCGACAAATGTTTTCTGCTTAGAACTTGATATTTAGAATTCGATTTTCCGTAAAATTTCCAAAATATTTGCTTTCAACAATTGACATTTGGTGGAGATCTCCGGCTATAAAAGTTACAAGTGCATCTGTTATTTGAATTTGTCTTCTATCACTTTTATCATATTTTATCCTTTTCGAAAAGTAAGTGTTTGGTAACTTGATCCTTTCTCATTTTTTTCTTTACTGATAAATATTCAAGAATATCTCTAAGTTTTNGAAAAAAAAAAAAAAAAAACTAGAGGCTCACATGAGCCTGTATCGCTCACCTGGTGACAGGTTTTATTCCTTGTCACAAAGAGACCACCAATTCATACTATAAATCAGTTCACCAGATGTTACATTTTCAATCTTGGATGAGTTACAAACATAAAAATTACAAACTTTGAACGGGACCACACAAAGACAACTGTAACCAAACTTAGTTCCAATTGACTCAGTAGGTTCAGATTAGAAGATATTTGAATGCATTTCCCATAGGGACCCTATATAAAACTATGTTCCACTCTGGCGTCCATCTTATATGAGGTACGAACGTCAAAATCACAAACTTTGCAGGGGACAAGCCAGGGACTATTGTGACCAAGTTTGGTTGAATTTGGCTTTGTAGTTTCAGAGGAGAAAATCTTTGGATGCATTTCCCATAGGGAAATGTTCCTATGTTAAACAGGGTTCCTATGTTAAACTATGTTCTCTGCTGCCAGCCACCTTCAATGAGGTATGAACATAAAAATCACAAACTTTAAAGGGGACCACCTAAAGACTATTGTGATCAAGTTTGGTTCCAATTGGCTCAGTAGTTTCAGAGAAGAAGATCTTTGAATACATTTCCAATAGTGTCCTATGTTAAACTATGTCATGTGCTGACAACCATCTTGGATGAGGTACGAACATGAAAATCACAAACTTTAAAGGGGACCAACCAAGGACAATTGTATCCAAGTTTGGTTCCTATTGGCTAATAGTGTTTTCAGGAGAAAAGACCTTTGAATGCATTTCCCATATGGTCCCTATGTTAAACTATGTTCCCCGATGGCGGCCATTTTGGATGAGGTACAACCACAAAAATCACAAACTTTAAAGGGGACCACCTGAGGACTATTGTGACAAAATTTGGTCCACATTTGTTCAGTGGTTTCAGAGGAGAAGATCTTTTAATACATTTCCCATAGGGTCCTATGTTAAACTATGTCCCCTAGTGGCGGCCATCTTGGATGAGATGCTAATCTGCTGGATATATGTAGAAATTGTAGACCTGGAAAAGCTCAACAATTTTGTAATTTACATTTTACCTCCATCTCAAACAGTTTTTGAAATAAAAGTAAAAATGTTAAAAAATCGTGAAAATTCAAAGGGAAATAACTCCTATGTGGGTCGTCAGATTTTCTTCAAAATTGCAGGAAATGCGGACCCTACTATGCTGACCATTTTTGTAATAAAAAGTTTACTTCTATCTTCTACCATTTTCAATATATAAGACTAAAAGTAACAAAAAGACGAACATTTTACGGAAAAGGGACAAAAACTCAAAGATGGATTATCGGATATTCTTCAAAATTGCAGGACGGGTAGATCTTATCATGCTGATTATTTTTACCCGGTCATATTTTTTTATATCTATAACGATTTTTGAGTAATTTGCAAAAAAACGGCAATTTACCCCTATGTTCTATTTTTAGTAACATCGGCCATGTTGTTTGGTCTACGGACATGAAAATCACAAACTTGAAAGAACATACCCTGGTGATGATTCAGGCCAAGTTTAGCTAGTATTGGCCCAGCAGTTTCAGGTGAGAAGATCTTTGAATAAAAGTTAACGGACGGACGGATGACGGACGGACGACGGACGCCGATTGATGGCAAAAGCTCACATGGCCTTTGGCCAGGTGATCTATAAAGTGCTGAGAATAGAGCCTATTAAATTTCTACTGTTTATGTAAATAAAAGAAATTGCTATAAGTATTTTATTAACTATATATGATTTAGATACTGGATAACTTTAAATCATCTATAATGCTGAGAAGTACTTATGAGGATTTTTCTTCTAACCTAAATATGAAATCTAAATTTCAAGCAATAGAACTTTTGCATATTTATATTTTACATTTTATTTCAATTTGTACATTTGTCCTATTTTATTTAAGAAACTTTTAAAAGTGATTAATTTGAATATAAAATTTGTCAATTCAAAATTTAAATATGTTTAAAAATGACAGTTTTTTTTAAAAATAATATTTTAACACTTACCCTCATACGGGATGACTTTTAAGCTACAAATTACGAAAGCCTAACAGGGTCATGAAAAAGTTTTTTATCTCGAAATTACGAGATAATTAACCAGTAATTACGAGATAAAAATATGTTATCTTGTTATTATGTTAAAAATCTTTCTCGAAATTTAGAAATAAATATCGCGTAATTACGATATAGCTTTCTCGTAATTATGGGATAATTATCTCGTTATTACGAGATAGTTTTCTTGTTATTCTATATATACTATTAGTAATTTGTTTTGCAAGAACTGAATTATCTGCTTGTATTGTATCGATTGCGACAGCATGAGATGGAATGCAAGCTGAGAAATCCTTCCAAGCAAAACAAATTACTAATAGTGTTTTTATCATTAATTCTGTTATTGAAAAATTCCGTATATACGTTTCCTTTTCTGATGAAATATTTTTTTTTGTTGAACATACTATTTTTGGTTTAATATAGCGCTTCCTTTTTTAAAATTATTTTTGTCACGAAACGTCACGCGACGTCATATTAATACGCTGTTGCTAACGTGCCATAGAGATTGACGATAATATGTTCGTGCTTATTTATCGCTAATTTGCTTGATTTTCAATTGTTCCCGAGTAATGATAATTCTATTATCACTACACTGCGCTGAACATATTATCTTATAGAACGCTAGCAACAGCGTATTAATATAACGTCGCGTGACGTTTCTGGAAAAAAAATAATCCCAGGAAAGAAAGAGCTATATTTAATCAAAAATTATATGTCTAACCTAAAAAATATTTCAGTAGAAAAAGAAACATATATCTGGTATATATCAAAAACAGAACTAGCGATAAATATACTATTAGTAATTTGTTTTGCTCGGATGGACTTCTCAGCTGCTATCGAACTCGATTCAATACAAGCAGAAAATTCCATACTCGCAAAACAAATTACTAATAGTATATATTTATTATAATAATACTAAAACGTTACAATATGTAGCGTACGATAACATTTATAACGAGAAATTTGATGACTTAAAAAATTATGTGCAGTCAAAAATAACTTTCGAAAACAGTGCCATAAAAATGTCAATGTAAGATCATTTGAACTTTTGACAAAATTAACTGGATAGAACAAATACTCAGATGTATAAAAAAATAGGCAGTCAAGTCAATGTGTGGAAAGTCAGAGATGAGTATACATGTATAAGTAAAAATGTTATTTTGAGTGCAATTCCAAAACAAGCAATGAATAAAACAACGGCAGTAGAATACCGAAGGAACAAGGGAAGTAGAATACCGAAGGAATAAGTGATATATTCCAGTTAGGGGTTGACAGGGTTTTGTGGCGTTTGCAGTTTTGTAATCGAATGGCTCTTCAAGATCTGTTAACTGACATCATGTATTTTGAATTTTTGCTTCGGTGGTCAACTGAGTATTCATGGCTAATCCATTCAATGGCGACATACATTTAAGCATCACATTTAATGCATCTCCTTACTTCTAAATTTATTTTTCTTGCTGTTCGACAATTGGTACAATGAAAATGAATAATACCCTTTGGTATGTCATCGAAACAATCATTTGATGCAATGTATTTGAATTGCTTTAGGCACGAACCATTTATTTTTATTTGGGGGTGGTGGCTGGGATAAATAGAAAAAAATAATAATTTGGCTATCACTATGTCCTTTAGAGAAGAAGTCCTTGCTCTACAAAATATCTTAGCATAGTTTACTTGGGAAAAATAATCAGTTCCTTGATGCGTGCGAAAAAAAAAAAATCTCGGATTTGATGAAAAATCCTGCCAACTCCACCAAACCCTAAAAATCAAATGGTCCATACCCAGGTGTCAGTTACTGGTAGAAATAAAAACTTTCTCAAATAAAAAGAAAAGCTTTAAGTAACAACGCGACTTAGCACATTAACGTGAAACGTCTCATTAGTCCTCTCTCTTTATTTCTAAGCCGGTATTTAACTACTGTAACTTCGGTATTGAGTTATTTGACCATGCAATTAGCTTAAATATGTTTACAATAATCCTTGGAAGGTTTCTTAAGAGAGCTCGGATTTCTTTATTATTATTAAATCAAACTATTAAAATATGATTGAATGCTCTTATCTAAACAATCCATGAATTACTTTTTATCTTTTCACTAATGAAATACCACACATAATTATATTTATATCATCTAACCTCGAAATTATGAAATAGTATCTCGTAATAACATGATATATATCTCGTATTTGCGAGATAATTATGTCGTAATTACGCAATAGTTTTCTCATAATTACGAGACATAATATAATTTATCACGTAACTACGAGATAAAATGCTCATAATTACGAGATAATTCAAAATTTAACTCGTAATTACGACTTAATTATCGCGTAATTACGAGATAATAACGAGATAAAAAAAAAACTTTTTCATGACCCCATTAGGCTTTAGTAACCATTTCACCATGACGTGACAAAATTTATTTCACAACTGATATTAAGGTAATTAAGTATTCAAGTTGAAGATTTGTTATTTTAATTTCTGATCAACAAATAAACCCCAATTAGTCTTTTGGACTGTTTAGAACATAATCACTCCTCCTCGACCAGTGAAAAATCTTCACTTGGAGCTTTAATTCTGATAAACCACACTTTTCTATATTATTATAGAAGTCCGTCGGACATTGTGGACCATCTGACCTAAAAGAGATTTATGCCTGGGGCTATGCTTATAACTGTTAGTGACAACATCCTATAATCAAAACCTGAAGTGTAGCTGGATAATAATGCTATTTTTATAATAACATAAATATATTTAGTTTGGAAGATCAACTTTAGCATCCACTTTGCTTAAGATTCACTTCACAAATGAAATACATTGATTTTTAAACAAGAGAAGTTCATTTCAGATTTTCCTTTCTTTCCTAATAATTGTTCATTCAATTCTCAATTCTGATAATACAACCTTGACAAAGCGTTACTGGTTGGGGCAACTTGTGAAGTGACATGTAAAGTATTTCTGTCTCAATAGTTCAATTGTTCGTAATTAATTACACAAATGATAAAATTTAATCAAGTCATAATTGAATTTGAAAATATCCTATAAAATGTGTTGGAGGAGTGATTATGTTCTAAATTGGTCAATGATTTGCCATTTTTTATGTACTATAAAATCGTCGACTAAGCCTCGGGCTTAATAGTCCATACAACATAATAAATCATTCTTTAACCTTTACATCAACCAAAAGTACAGTATGTCTTTAGGGCTGCATTATCTTTATATAATCATTGTATACACAATTTGATTAAATTAAGTGTCAATTCTACACAATTTTGCATTTTCACAGCTGGTTGCATAAGTATGGATTATTTAATGCCTGGTTATAGTATATGAAAAAGAATGGTTTGAGGCGAAGCCGAAAACCATTCTTTTTCATATACTAATAACCAGGCATTAAATAATCAATTTAGCCCATTCTCTCTTTGTCGAGGATCAGTATTGTAAATTATTGCAAATCAAGAGGATTTGCAAAGTGTTATTACATCTGATTAAAATACTGACTTGAAATAAAATACTTCTAGTGCTGCTGATGAGGAATTAATTTCCAAAATGGCCATACAGCTCATTAAAATTATTGCAGTTGGAGTTAACATATGTGTTATGGTCTCATGTTCATTTACTCCATATCCTTTTGTTAAATATTGAAAACCTGTTTAATGAGTTTGAACTCAGCAGTAAAAAATTAAAACATTGAGTCAGTTGAAAGTCGATCGTGTCAGACATCAAGGTAAGCGGAATTAAAATTCGAGAATCAAACATGAGGCTGTCTTATATGCAGTGTACTCTATATCAATAAAAAGAGCCAATTTCCGGAGACTGCAAACAAATAAGAAGAACATTCCAAATCGTTCTGTATTAACAAAATGTTATTTCATCAGTGTGTAAAAAGGTAGGAAATAAATGATGAAAATACATGAAAATTAAGAGGACTGGTGAACGTTCCAAAGAGCATCAAAAGGGTAATTATTGAAAAAGATGGAAAATGTTTTCAAAGGAATATGACATGATTTTCTTTATACACTAGTGAGTGAATTGTGCAAATTGCGGATGATACGTAAGGAAAACACGTTTTGTGATACGTAATAAAGTATAACTTTATGTCCTAGTCTTATTGGCAGTATTGCCTACAGGGATGTTACGGTAATACACAGACAGTCAGTAGCCTAATTAAGGCACATCTAGTTTATACCGTATGCCTTCTGGCATTTAAACTGTGGTATATGAAAATAATTAAACACTACGAGACAAAGAAAGTATGGGCCAATTGTTTAGAAATCAACACCATGTAATGTGAAGTTTTGTTACATCATTTCTTGTTATAAAAAATATAATAAAACATTTATTGCTTTTCATCTCGTTAGAAAAGGTTTTGGATTTAACAAATTGCACTTGTTAACTTTCAGTGCTTTATAATAATTTTTAATGAAATATTTTTTGTCTCAGGTGTGTGTGTAATGGGGGGGGTCGTTTGAATATCAGACATGCCCATGTAATTCAAATGTAATTCATAATTACTTGAAAATACCAAAAGAAATGCATTACTTTTAATTATATGTAATTGAAAAAATGCTTAAATTGCACATTACATTCAATTACATCCAAAAAATAAAATTAATTAGCACCGAAGTACAATTACTTTTTTTAATTAACCCAAGGTCAGCCAGGAATCTGATCAAAATTGAAAAATACGCACTTTGTTTTCTTTTTGACCCGTTTAATGAAGACATAAACAGAAATGCTCAAAATATTTACATTCAACACCATTTATATCGCAGCTATAAAAATTAGGATTCAACATCATAGGAATTGCATTACAGGACTTGTTCATATTTTATACAAATGTTCAGCAAGATGAAAAGGATGGAATTCACGGAAAAAAAATCAAAATGGAGGCAACTTCCGATATGGCCGTCAGTATGAGAACAATATTTCAACCATGTTCGATTTCAACAAAAATTGATTTGTAAGTAGATTTGACAGATATGAGTAAGATGGAATGATCAAATTTGTTGTCTGTGGTGGTATTAGATATTGCATGCAATTGCAAATCTAGTTTGAGTTTGTTTTCAAGTATACTGCATAAAAAATGTCCAAGATTAAATCTGTATTACTTTATATTCAACAGAATATAATGATAAGAATAAATGATAAATACCAAATTGGAATAATGTAACGAAGATTAAAGACTTGAACAATTTCCAAGCACCAATATATTTATTCCCGTACTACGTACTTACTTTTCATCATATTTTTGATATTTTATATGAACAAAGGGCATGATTTGGGAAAACAAGATTTCAGATATAGATGCATCAAACTATGAGAGAGGGCTTATAATAATGTTGTAACAACTTGTACCCGATGGCTTTGCTTTTGAGCAATAAAATATGTTTAATTCAGTCTTATTCATGACACGTACCAAGTATTTCTGAAAAAAAAGTGATGAACATTTTGATTTGACATAAAAAAGCCAAGTCCCTGAGAGACTTGAAGAAAATCGGCAATCGAATACCGAAGCACAAATGTTGAAAAGAAGGAATTCCGAAGCAGAAAATCCAAAATCACGGCAAATTATATCCGACAAGAATTGAAACAGAATAAGAAAGACAAAACAAATAAACAAAAATGATCAAGAGCGCCACAAAACTAAAGCAGTGCCAGTGTGAACCCTACAAAATAGAGGTATCATCAGGTACTCCGAAGGGTAAGCATGATCTGATTTACGCATGGCACCGTAAGACAGCCAGTAAGGTATAATTTTGAAAAATCTGTTTGGTGGCTGATTGATTATTGTCATTATGTAACCCCTAGAAAAAAAATATTTGAGAGTTAGAAATGTAACATGCACCATGGATTTAAATGAGAAACGTCGGTCCGTTACCTCCCTGTACCGAGTGAGTTTTGTATGGTTCAAAGTTCTATATTTAATTAGCATATCAATAGCCTCTTTGATATTGAAATTAAAAATTATCTCTACTTTGACCATATATAACTAGCTTGCTACAGGTAGATAACCGACCGATTTTTCTCATTAAAATCCGTGGTGCAAACAGCACCTCAACAGAAGTTAATGTGAATACTTTATATTGATACGGCAAATTATACTAATATTGAGCATATCTTAAACAGAGGTTGTGACTGGGAAGGTGTGTTTTAAAATGAATCAAAATAATCGGTTTGTTTAAAGAATCTCTGTACAAAACGTCTACTGTTATAATAAAACATTTCCATACTGATGTCAGCAATAAAAAACTTAAAATACGAAGTAACTTTTAATTTGGTTTCTGCATATTCGCGTTTGAACAACTTTTGTCTCTTCAGTGCTGATCGATTCAACACATTTGGAAGTCCATAAACCGAAATACGTGAAAAAGCTGACACCGAACAAATACCCAAAGGATATAAATAGAAAAGCCAATATCTAGATAAGGACAGAGCTATGCATAAAGGAGATACTCAATTACTGATAAGACACAGTTTTCAGAATACAAAAATGCCCAGGTTGAATAAAAACAATGAATCTCGTTATGCTGTATACGTGTTTCAAGGAGTAATCTCACCAGCAGATAATAAAATATTATGGAAAGCCATAATCTAAAGGTAGTAAAACAATAAACATTCAATACCAAACATATCGATATGGGATATCAAATGCAGTTCCAAGGACATCCAGGGAGTGAGATGCACGGACACAACAGCCTAATCAATGTTAGTATTGTTTTGAGGTAGAACTCGTATTTTAAACGAAGTGTAGGTTTTGGACTGATTACAATAATTCAATTTTTATACGGATATTATCTTCTGAAAGCAAGCATACTTTTTAAATAAATTTATGTAATACAGAGTATTTTTTAGTTTAAGAATAATCTTTATTGCTGACTCAAACGAATTAAGTTATTTGAGTGTTATGTAAACGTTTTGCCCAAAGCTAAGAAAGCTCTAAAAAGCTGCTAGCTTATATGTGTAGATTTGAAAACTGAAATAAAAAATATACAGCATGAACTATACTACCAAACTCTTTAAAGGCCGATGAATCACTTCGGTTTTACGCTTTAATACTATAAAAGTAGCGATGAATATGTAAATCATATATTTTCCTTATCATATGTAAAATGTCTTAAAGTGTTCTAAATACATCGAACAGTCATTCCAATGTTACAAATATGCACATTTGTGGGTGTGAAACATCGTATTCAATCAAAAACCTTATATGTAAAGAAACGAAATTACTCACGAGTACATTCTGGTGGACTGTTTGACCAGTGATTGACATCTGTACACTGTGTAGAAACATTAGATCCAGTATAACCAGATTTACATGTCATGATAACAGTATTTCTATAGTTATATGCTTCCTTTTGAGGTGTCACATTCAGATACGTTGCATTACTGATCGATTTGCGACTGCAAAATACAGCTGTAAAGATAACCAAAGAAAACTTAATTATTTGAGGATGCGGGTCATTAAAATGATCGTGACTTTCTGCTACCAGAATCAACAAAACAAGCTTAAAATTGAACAACGAAAGAATGAAGATTAACATTGTTTTGTCTCTATGATACCATATAAATAGAAAAACAAGCCACAACATGAACATTGACATAAAGAAATATCGTGTACTTCTGCGATTTTATGAAACTTGATACGACTATTTCGACTATTATTTGAATTGAATGCTTTACAGATGGTCAATTAATTGCATAAGAATCGTATTATCAAGGTATAATATTTTTTCGAAATATAATTAAATGTTCATGATTTCTTTTTGTTTGTGATGAATATATAAATGCAATGTTCTGAAATTGTCCACTTTTTCGGTAGAGAGACCAGTGAAATGCTACAGTTTCATTGATAATACTTAAGCCATTCGATGCATACTGATTCATTCATATTAGAATCAGTTTTCAAAAATCTTTACCTTGGCATTTTCTTATAGATGCCAATTCTTACGCTTTGGGCGTGAGAGTCACGCTTTTCAATTACAAATTACGCTCTCACGCTCATCCCGTTAAATGTCAGGCTTTTTAGTTTTAAAAAATCAAATAGAGAAACGATCTTTTTATGATTAGAAAACCAAATTCAAGGATGTTCCGTATATTCGTGCAAACAACTTGTTCATTTTCGATAAATATCTCTCAAAATATCTACCTAGACATCAATTTCATTTGAAAAAGTATCATTGGTTTCGAATTCCTTAATATGACCACCTCAAATGCTCTCATGGTGCACCTGTTTTTTTTGTTTTTTTTGAAAAAGATTTGCATCTCACTCTCGGAACCAAAAACACCTTGACAGCTATTTTTATTTACATTCTGATTATCTGTAGTGGAACAGTTTTTTCAATTATTATATTTTCTGTTTAATCAATTAAGGTAATACGATACCGAAACGGACCGAAATTTTTTTTCAAAAACATTTATGTAGTCGTAAAGATCTATCATATAGATACTCCAGAAAATGAAATAAAATTAGGTGGTCACCGTGCATTTTTCCGAGTTATTCGCAATCGAAAATACTATTTTTGGCGCCAAATTTACAAAGGCAAATAGGGAAAATCCGAAATTTGAGACCGAAATTTGTAGTTTTAGTGGCGTTTATATATGTCAAAACATACGAATATTAACTAAAAACTAACACAATGTAGATGTCAACTTCAGGAATCCATATGTATATAGAAAAACATGTCACCGTCCTTATTTTAAAATTACAAATAATTATTGAAAACTACACCTGGTAATCAAATAATCACCAAAAATCCCCCAAAACCCATAAGAAGGGTCGTCCTTCTGTAAAACTGTTGTTTTCACGGTAATCAATATTTTGTCTTTTGAAATTGTAGCCAAGATACACAGTTTCTTATTCTTATATTTAAAAAAATTGCCTCAACGGAGGGAGCTATTACTTCCGATGAAATAAAAGTATACACCCTCTAAACTGTAAGAGATGAACCATAAAATATCCTCTTTTTAAGAATTGTGTACCCATAACGTGTGAATTTCACGGAAAAGTTATTTGAGTTCATTTTATATGTTGTTATACTAGAGAAGTCGTTTTCACAAAGTTTTTAAATGAAATTTCAAATGTAAAGAAATGACAATTTTTCACCTTTTCACAACAAAGTGCGTCGACAAAATGTAGTATAGGCCAGGTTTCAAATTCGGATTTAACTGCGCCTCATAATTGTGCCTATACTAAAGTCGCACTACTTGTAGTTGGTATATTACTTAAAATCTACTTAACAAAATGTCGTATATATGTAGTTTGTATTTGAACTGAACTAGAAAATACACATATGAAAGAAAGTCGACATAGTGAATGATGCAAAACCGACGAAAATTTAGTACAAAAGACTTTACGACCAGCTGAAAACCATAAAAGGAGACGAAAAAGGAAAAAAAGAAGAAAAAAGGAGAAAGAATATACGACTTTGAATATTTGTCATTCCTAAAAAAGCTTTTCCAGCTTGTTACCAGATCGTGTCAGGTTATCTTTAATTGTTTTGTGTATTGTAATCAAATAATCACAAAAAATCCTCATAACCAGGTAGTCAAGAAACCAAGATGGCTTATCCTTCTGATTCAACTGTTATTTTTACGGTTATCAATAATTTGTTGTTTGAATTACTAAATAAATATAGTTTGAAATAAAAAAAAAGAATAAGAAATAGTAAAATAGACGCAGTCTGAATATTCAAAAATTTATGCTTAAAATGTGTTACTATGATTAATATTAACAAATAGGCATCCTCATATTATAACCCTAACAAGTTTACATGTAAATAATAGCCAAGAAATTGAGTATAGCTTACATTTGAATCACGAGATCCGCTAAACGTTAAGAATGGCGTAACTGTAAGAACGGTAACTCGTGACGTTACGTTTTTCGGTATCGTGTAACCTTAAGAAGGCTAAATGACCTGCCCGGACCATTTCTTCTCTGCTTTAGTGGCAAACAGGAATAGTTGTCCCGTTTTCTCTTAATTTCTTGTGGTATTTTATGAGTTGATTTACTTGTTTTGCTCACTGAACGTTGAGGTCTGATTTATTAATCAATCAATGAGATGTTTTTTAATCATTGTACGTCAAAGATATTTTATCTGTGTCTTGTTTGTACACGCACATACAACTACAAAGACTTTTTTTTAGATTGGCGCGAAAGAAATAAACGCTAGGCTTTAAAAGGGAATAATTGAAATAGTCAGTCTTCTCAATCGATATAAAGTAGCTTTTCTAACGTGAGACTGTAGAGTTAGGTGTAAACCTAGACACCCCACCGTAAATTTACCTTCTTAATTTCGTCACCCTATAAATTTCTTCTTAATTACGTATAATTGAATTCAGGTTGTATCTCTCCGTGAATCAAACGGATTTGGCGTGGTATTAACAGCCAGTAGTTTGACACACACTGGCATAGTTTGATACCAGCCAATTTCAAATTCTACTGGAGATACAAAATGTAAAGCTAGCTGGATCCGGTCTAGCATAGTAAATTTACGAGTATCTGTCTAGTTGTCTAGCACAGTCGTCATGTACACTGACAGTTCGTCCATCGGGGACGCCATCCCGACACATGAACAAGACTAGGTGATCACCAGCCCTGGTTATACAATCGGGGACATTCCCCCGTCCAAAAGTATGAACTAACTGAGTTTCTTTCGGAACCTAGAATACGGACTCTTACCTAAAAGGGAAAAGAGCTCTTCAGAGAGCAACAAGAAAAACATACTGATAAACCTACCCCTCTCTGGGAAAGAGTTGAGTCCTTTGTTGGAGAGGTAAGCCCGAAAGGACAGACAAAAGCGCCGTACAGAGCCTGGAAAGGCGTCTAGATTCCGCTTTCGGAAAATATCAACGACATTCCGACATTAATGTCGAATTTCTACAAATTCGGAGCACTACCGAGGTTAAACGAGACCTGGAAACTCATCAGGATCTCTTGGACCAAAACCAAAGGGTTTACGATGATGCTCAGGAACAGCTACAGAATATCAGTGCTGAACTAACTTCTTTCTCCAACAACATTGTCTACAGCCAAGATAATAGTTCGCTCTTAACATAAATCATTGAAATCACATAGTTCACAGGACACGAGTCCCGCTTATTCCACAAGCACAGAGAGCTCGGTGAAATAAAAACGGGCAAAAGCAGAAGGGGCTAAAGCAAAATTGCTCTTTGCTCGAAAACAGGCACAAGTTTTAAAACAACAGACAGAGTTTAACGAGCAGGTCGAACTTCATCAAGCCGAATCAAAGGCACGATCTGCATGTAAACAAAGTGAGTTCAAAGTGGAACTAGACCTTACTATGAGGTATGAGCATAGCTCATTGTTGAAGGCCTCATGGTGACTTCAAGATGAAGAACAACAATAAAAGCGATGTTCCATTGCTTGTTTTCCCACGTATTTGTGGAGATTTTGTCTCATTTGCTTTTACTCCATATCCCTTCATTGCTCCTCTTAGCAGTAAAACAGGAGGCAGCTGTCACCGAGGCCGAGGCACGAGCTCTCGGACTCGAAGACGGTGACAGCCACAGTCAGGACCTGTATGATGTTGTAATAGAACAGACCATAGACCCTATGCTGAGAGTGAAGGAATTTATTGCCGATCAGGCTATTGTTGTTAAACCGGATTTTCATGAGAATATGAACACACCTGAGAGAAGTTTCCCCAGGTTAACAGAACAGGATAAAATGAGTCATATGCAACTAGAAGTTACAAAATCTAAAGCTGTCACCTACACAATTCCAGAAGCTCGACCCCATTGATGTTTGATGGGTTTCCCGCAAATACACAAGCTTCAATTCAGCAGAGTACACCATGGCAACACCCGACAATTATACAGCCCAAGTGTCGTCAGCTTGGTCAGGGTTTCATAACCCAGCTGTTATATAAAAAAAGTTCATATCAACAAGTTATGACCCGCCAACGAGAGAACTCGGTCCGTTACGTCAACCTTAGATGCTAGTGCACCCAAGTTCACACCAGCAGTACAACATGCACCAACCAACGAAGTTGCTGCTACAGAGGGAGACCTTGTCTACGGGCTTAACAAAGTTTAAAGACAACCAAGAGAATTATATGGGTTGGAAACCTAACCTCCAAGCTACGATCGAAGAACCGCCCGTTTCTGAAAAGAAAACAGCTAGACCTCATGGATAAATGGTTATGACCAGAGTCGTCCAAACATGCTGAGAACATACAAATGTGAAATGCTGATAATACGTCCTTTGGTTCAAAAGAACTATGGACACATCTAGACAAATTATATGGCGCTGAAGAACGCACCCTCCGTAACTCTGGACAACGATATCCAAATCACCAAGAAACCGGCTACTCAGCCTACTTTGCATCAATCTATGAGTGTACCTAGAATCACCACACGCAAGACTGAGATAGACAAAAATGCGTATGTAACATCCGGTAAAGATATCTGTATCCTACACAATCACCCATTGAATAAATGCAGGGGTTTTAAAGCCAAATTTAGAGGCACGCACAATTGCTTAAAGAGAATAACGTATGCTACAAGTGTTGCGAGTCAACGGCTCAGATCAGTCGTAATTGCTCAGCAAGAGTCAAGTGCAAAGACTGTAGCAACGAATCGCACCCTTCTGCATTGCACATTGTGAAAACCAAGAATTCAACTGTTCTTCCTTGCTCACCTGCACAAAAGTATGGCGGGGAGTCGCAAGTTACAGATAAGTCAGAGGATAGTGACACAGTTAGTAATAAGTGCACAGAGGTATATGGGTTTTCGTACAGTGGCAAGTCATGTGCGAAGATATAGGGCTTGTAAGTTTTGACTATTGTGGAACTTCTGGGAAAAATTGTACCCGGAAGTTACATTTTAAACAAAGATTTATGACGTTTCAAACAAAAATTTGAACGTCATAATCCTAAGACGTCATTTTTCGGCGGGAAACGTTTTCGAATGGTCTGTTAATCGTGGATTCTCCGGAGTCACACGCCATTATTGATGAACAAAGTAACAGGTCTTTGGCTTCACCAGAGTTCTTCAGCTCGTTCAACGTACAAGAGAAACCCGTTAACTACAGCTTGTCAACATGCTCGGGTACAGTTCTGACTTCAGGTCAGCAGGGAAGAAACTTCAGCCTAATCACTGGATGGCGATGCACATTTTGATCTACCACCGCTCCTTGAATGCGATAATATTCCAAACAATCGTGATGAAATCCCGACACCAGAAGTTTTGCGACATCACGCGTGCAACATTCAGCCAATTGATGACAACTGTAAGATAATATTATTAATTGGACGGGACGTTCCCGCGGCACACCATATACTAGAAGGATATAACGTAAGGACGACATAGGAGTAAACAATTTCAAAAAGACTAAAGATGACGACAAACAGAAGACAAAATATTCCTTGATATAATGAATAAGAAGTTTAGCCATAGTTCAAATAGAAACTGGGTAGCCCCATTACCCTTCAAATCTTGAAGATTGCAATTGCCAAACAATCGAATTCAAGCAGCTCGTCGTGCTGATTATTAGATGCAAGCCTGAAGAAAAATCCCGTCAAAAGGAAGCACTTCCTAGAATTAATGAAAAAAAGATTATAGATAACAATCCTGCTGAAGTCGCTACACCCCTGCGTGAAAATGAAGAATGTTAGTACCTTCCTTTATTTGGAAAGTACTACCCTAAGAAACTGGAACAGATTTGTGGAGTTTTTGATTGTTCGGCCATACATGACGGAATATCCTTGAATAGTGTCCTTTTGTCTGGACCTGACAAATAGTCTACTTGGCGTACTCCTTCGCTTCAGAAAAGAGATGAAAGCTATTTCAGCGGATGTGCAACACATGTTCCGTTGTTTTATTGTTGATGAAAAACACCGAAACTATTAACGGTTCTTCTGGTACAAGGGCAACGACATAGAAAAGGGTCTAATCGAGTATAGAATGAAAGTTCATGTTTTCGGGAATAGCCCGTAATCTGCTGTCGCCACACTAGGCCTAAGGAAAACTGCATATGCTGCGGAACCGAGATATGGAAAGAATGTTACTGAATTCGTAACCCGCGATTTCTACGTCGATGACGGGTTAATGTCCTGCTCAAATGAAGAACAGGCTATTGAGCTTTTGCCTTAAAGAGTTCGGGAATCTCAGACTACAAAGTTTGCCTCAAGTAGTCCCGAAACTATGGCTGCATTTCCTGCGAGTGATCTAGCTTTACACCTTAAAGATTTAGACTTGGAAGTTGATGATAAACCATTACAACGGAGCTTAGGGCTTTGTTGAGATTTGAACACTGACCAATTCCTGTTCCAGATATCTTCAGACGACGAACCAATAACTCGCAGAGGGATACTTTCTTTCATCAACAGTATCTACGATCCACATGGATTCCTTGCTCCCGTTATCTTTCACGGGAAACTTCTGCTTCGAGATCTAATATCGGAGACGGTCGACTGGGACCAGTCTGTTTTAGAAGACTTAGCCCATGAATGGGAAACATGGAGAAATTCTGTAAAAGATGTTGATACTTTACGGATACCACGTGCATACGTGAGAAACCTTAACAAAACAGTGACCAGAGATTAACATGTATATTTGAATGATTCCGAAAAGGCCGTAGCATCCGTTGTGTACCTTAGAACGACAGACAACGGGCTCACCATTCAACGTAAAGAACTGTGTGCAGCTGTCCTCGGGGAGGGGATTGCACAGTGTGCCATAGAACACTTGGAAATCAAAATAGATACTGTCAAGTATTACACGGATAGCAAAGTGGTCTTGGGATACATCTGTAATGAGACGAGAAGGTTCTACATCTATGTTACCAATAGAGTACAGAAAATCTGGAAGTATAGTACCCTGGAACAGTGGAACTACGTTACAACAGAGAAAAATCCTGCTGATGCAGGCACTAGATCGATAAAAGCTTGTGAAATTTATCAAAGCAATTGGCTACTCTGACCCAAACAGCTCTGGGCTGCGGTCAACGAGCAGAGATCAACAGAAGACCATAATATAGTCAATCCAGACTTGGAAAAGAAAGTCAGACCAGTGGTCAGAACTGCTAAGACAAATACGGTCACAGAACGAGGCGGGCATGTCAATGAATCCGCCCTAAGCCTGAGGGAAAAGAATCCTTTTATTTTTCCTGGACGTCACTTTATAGCTACACTCTTGATCAGGCACTACCATAATAAGATAAAAGACCAAGGGCGACATTTTACAGATGGAGCCATAAGGACAGCCGGATTCTGGATTACAAGTGCGAAACGCCAAATATCATCATATATCTATAAGTGTGTAATATGCCGGAAGTTACGGGGCACGACAGAACGCCAAATTATGCTGACCTACCTCAAGGCAGACTTGAACCAGTATCCCCGTTCACTAACATAGGTGTTGATGTTTTCGGCCCCTGAACCGTAGTAGCACGTAAAACCAGCGGAGGTCAAGCTAATTCCAAACGATGGGCAGTTTTATTTACGTGTCTAGTCACAAGAGCCGTTCATATTGAACTGATTGCAGAGATGACTTTTTCATCCATCATTAATGCTTTGAGAAGGTTCGTTGCGGGGAGAGGAGAAGTCAAGATCATACGTTCAAATACAGGAAAGAACTTTGTTGGGGCTGTCGACGATCTGGAAGTAGGAACGGTCAATGTAGAAAATAGACCTATGAGATACTACCTACACAAGTCAAAAGAAGTTTGGGTTTCTGACCGCCCAATTCATCTCACATGGTTGGAGTCTGGGAAAGAATGATTGGTGTCCTAGACTCTATGCTGATGAACGAGACATAAAAAGATATAACCCATGATGTGTTAAACACGTTTCTGGCTGAAGTGTCCGCCATAATCAATTCTAGACCTTTAGTACCATAACCCACTGATTCTGAAGCCCTTTTGATTCTGACCCAGCAATGCCACTCACTCATAAAACTGACTATGTCTATGTCTCAGACAAGCTGGGTTATTTCAGCGTACGACATCTATATCTTGCTGAATGGAGACAGGTTCAAGCATTTCCACCATGTTTTGGACCCGCTGGAGGAGCGAATATATGCCACTGCTCCAGAAACGGCAAAAGTGGCAAACGGTACAACGGGACTTCAATGCAGGAGACGTCATCCTGCTGAAAGACAAGAACAACTGCAGAAGCAGTTGGTCAATTTGTGTTACCACGAAAATCTCCAAGGGATCCGATGAACACATCAGAAAAGCTGAAGTAAGAGTGATTTGTCGATGGAAAATCGACAACATACCTTCTTCCGATCACGGACATGAATTTTCTATATGAAGAAAATTGTAGATAAGTTGTTCTTATAGATATACCTATGTGATGGATTCAACAGTTCATTTATTTCATATTTTGTTCTATGATAAGCTAAGTGTAAATATACTTATTGAAAATTATGGTAATATCCCCAGGATTGTAGGGAGTGTAGTGGAAAAGTTTTTCCAATTATTATATTTTCTGTTTAATCAATTAAGAAGGCCTTTTCGTCCCTTTTTAAGTGGCAATCGGGAATAGTTGCCCGGTTTTTTCTTCATTTCTTGCTGTGTTTTATGAGTTAATTTACTTGTTTGTTCACTGAATGTTGAGGTCTGAGATGTTTTAATAATTGTATGTCAAAGATATTTTAATGTGCTTTGTACACTCACATACAACTACAAAGACTTTTTTCGATTGGCGCGAAAGAAATAAACGCTAGGCTTTCAAAGAGAAAAATTGAAATAGTCAGTCTTTTATAACGCCAAGTTTTCATACATTCGACTTGATGAGTGCCCTGTGTTTGTCTATATGTTGTTGTTGTCCACTAGCTTAAGACACTAGTGCTTTTGTCGGGCAAAGGATGACAGTGATTGTAAGAGCACTTTGCCAGTTTAATTGATGTTTGTTGACAATCCCGCACCCATGACCAAGAAAGACATGGATGTAGCGTTGCTCGACAATAAGCAAAGAATTCCGCTTAAACCGGTGCTACGGGCCGTCTTGAACTTACTATGAGGTATGAGCAAGGCTCATTGTTAAAGGCCTCATGGTGACTTCAAGAGGAAGAACAACAATAAAAGCGTTGTTCCTTTGCTTGTTTTTTACCATGTATTTGTAGGGACTTTGTCTCGTGTGCATTTACTCCATATCCTTTTGTTCACCATTCTCAATCAATATTATATAGTTTTTCTAACGTGAGACTGTAGAGTAATTTGTAACCCTTGACACCCCACCATAAATTTACCTTTTAAATTTCGTCACCCTGTAAATTTCTTCTAAACTACGTACACATTACGTATAACGAATTCAGGTTGTATCTCACCGTGAATCAAACGGATTTGGCGTGGTATTAACAGCCAGTAGTTAGACACACACTGGCATAGTTTGGTTCCTGCCAATTTCAAATTCTACTTGAGATACAAAAGACTAAGCTAGCTGGATCCGGTCCAGCATATTGTAAAAGGGGATATTTTCGCGTGGTTTAAATTTCGCGATTTTGATTCTTAAACCTATTCGCGAGGTTTTATTTTCGCGATTGTCAATTACCTTTCGTTGTGTTTGTAATAAAAATAAATTTATGCGAGCGGAAATTTTCGCGAATATGTGCTAATCGCGAAATTAGCGAAAATAAACCCCTCGAGAAAATTTCCCCTTTTACAGTATTATTCAAAAGATACCATGTTTCTTCACGCTCAGAAATCAATTTTAGTGTATGAAAAGTTTGTAGATTGAGATGTTTTTGAGAAAAAAGAGTTATAATGAACATTTAACGAAAGGATACAAAGTAAATGAACATGAGACCAGAACACATAGGTTAACTCCAACTGCAATAATTTTATTTAGCTGTATGGCCATATCGTAAACAGTCTGTATTATAAGTTAGTGAGTAAGTAATTTGTAACGAGAAAACATTGATTTTCCGCATGTACATATTTGGATGACCAAAGACAAAATGGTGTAAAAAAGCTGAAAGACAACAACTAAATATAAGAATCTAAATAGAAACAAAAATCAGCTGAAGGCTGATTCTCATTAGTTTTTATTACGATTGTTAGTCTCATTGTATAAGCAAAAAACGTACAAGTACAATTCAGTGAGGTGTCTAACCAATGATTAATTGCCTTACACTGCGATTGGATTTTGGATCCAATATATCCAGGATTCTTTCTTGTTGTGACGGATTGTTGAAACATGAAGGTATTAATATCAGGTGTCATTTTAATAACTGAGCTTGCCCTTTTTACCGCGGTTATGTTGGTGCATTAACCATTTATAAAGAATTAATAAAACATTATCAATATAAAGGCATTTACCAGTACAAAAAAGGTGAATTTACTGACCAACCAGGTTCATAAGTTATTGTAACGGAATGTTGATGCGTGAAGGTGTCTTTGTCTGGTCCTACATCAAAACACTGAGGACGATTTAATACCTAATAAGGAGATACTTACCAGTACAAATTGGTGGACTTTTTGACCAGCGATTCATTGCCATACAGCGTGATGTAACATCGGATCCGACATACCCAGCCTGGCATGTTATTGTCACGGACTGTTGATACGTGTAGGTACTTATTTCTGGTGCCACATCAACATACTTTGTTAGTCCTATTGAATGTTTGCTACATAGTATTTCTGTAAAATAAATGATAACGTTATGCTTAGAGATCAAGCATATATGAAGACTTTAAAAATATTACTAATATGAAGATACTTACTAGTATAAATTGGTGGACTTTCTGATCACTGATTCATTGCAGTACATTGTGATGTAACAGCAGATCCAACATAACCTGTTTTATGTAATTATCACAGATTGTTGCTACACATATGCGTTTATGTCTGGTTAACATTAAAAGACTTGGGTAGAGTTGATTACTGATAAGAAGTTACTTACCAGCACAAATAGGTGGACTTTCTGACCAGCGATTCATTGCCATACAGCGTGATGTAATATTGGATCCAACATATCCTGGCTTACATGTTATTGTGACGGACTGTTGGTAGCTGTAGGTAGTTATGTTTGGTGCCACATCAACATACTGTGTTAGTCCTAGGGTCTGTCTATTGCATCGGATTGCTGTTGAATATAAATGACGTTATATTAGTACATTAATGAACATTAAGTCTCCGCGAATTTGACCTATTTGAACTTCTACTTGACAAAAGTGGAAAATCTTAGTATGAAAAAGACCCACACAATGTATTCTATTGTTAAGGCAGGCACATTGAAAGTAAACATTAACATTGAAATACAAAACCATTTAATATTGGTAAGGTTTTTTGTATATTTTACCAATCTTACAGTTTGCAGGTAAGCGATATAGGAACAATTTTTTTTTCATTTGCTTATTTACTTGCGATTTTCACTATACATTGCAAAACAAATAGCAAAGCATAGTAACCCTATCTCATTGGCAACTTTTCATATAATTCTGAAAAAAACATATTTCTGCCATATGATGAGACAAGTTTACAAAACTTAACGTATCCGACAAGAATTTATGAGATTCCCGTAAAATAAAATTAATGCAATTATATTGTACAAGGTTATTGATAGTACTAGAAACATGCAAAGTGATATGTCCAAAGCTTAAATGGAATTATTCTCTGCACCTTAGATACTATAAAAAACATATAACATTTGTTCGATGAATTGTCGTTAGACACGTTTTCTTAGCCTTCCTAATTATTTTTTTTTCACAAAAGCCAATTCTAATACAGATATCTACATTGCAGTAAATAGTTATTTATATCCTATTCAAAGCATATTTTTCAGCAGTAGCGATTCTGTTAATCTTTTTGTCATAGAATAATTTTCTGTTCACTTGAAGGTGTATCAGATACGTGTATAATGAAAAAATGAAAGGATAAAGAAAGGATAAAGGATATGGAGTGAATGTACATGTGACAAACGCACACGATATATAGAAAACTCCAGTTTATCGAGGACAGGGCTTAAATTCCTGTGTTCAGCTTGATGTCGCCTGAGGGTCATCAACCGGAGGTGTGTTCATTAAACATTCATTGATTTTATCTGTAGTTTAAAATTCTAGAAGAAATTTGAACACTTTAATTTGAATATTTCAAAAATAGAGAGAACAATCATTTTTATTTCAAAATGAATTACAGCCAACATTGTTTTAATTAGAGATCTTGTATAAGAGAAGTATCGACACGTATAAATGTATCGAAGCATGTATCTGCTGTATCTAGGATAATACCAAAGCATACCCTCTTCTCGATAATCGATAGTTTTTTTTCAATCAAAGACTTGTTTCATGTACTGAAACAAGATAGTTAAAAAAACGTACATTCTATTTATAACGTTACTAAGTCGTTCTATTGTCGGAAACGTCACTTAACGTTACTTACTTACTACCGTATTCATTCACCTGAAGATCGTCTTTACAGACGTTGAAAGTACTAGTGAAGCATAAACATGGAAATTCTAGTTGTATTAGATTTTTATTTGAACAATATATATATATATATATAAAACCTAAAACAAAGCAACAACACCAATACTACCGTTGTGCTAGATCCAATCGGATACATACAATGTGACCTGATTATAAACTTCAAAAAGAACAAAGTAAATAGCACACAAAATTACAGTTGATATTTTGAGACCTGTCCGTCTCTTCTTCAAAACACAATAAAGAATTAAAACAATCAAACAAAATCTATTTACAAAGACTAAACTACGAATGTTTATATAAAATATCGAGAGCTACATGTTGGATGCTGTTGTCTACAGATGTAACATGAGAAGGGAAAAAAGAATTTTGTCAGTATCCGTACATCGATTTTATAAACAATACACTTAAAAATAGTGTTTAACGCCAAATGAGCAAAACTTCAGCCATGTCAGGACGAGAAAAAATGGGTAGGGGCAGGAAATTTAGCCAAAGTATATTTTATTTTTTCAAATTTTTATATTCAAACTGGATTTTAGCTTTTCTATCCAGAACTTTTCTTTAGCCTGCCTCTGTGTGTCTGTCCACGATCGATTTTGGTCAATTGGTACTACTTGCATATGTTTCCAGTCATGACCGGTGGAATTGAAATGTAATGAAGTAACCTGTGATCTTTCCTTTTTCCGAATGTGGTCACGGTGCAAGTTAATACGAAGATTGAGTGAATTTTTCGTTTCACCGACATACTGTTGTTGGCAAACAGAGCAAGTGATGACATTATCTGACTTGCAGGATAAATTGGTAAATATTTTATAGGACTCGCCTGTTGCTGTGCTTTTGAATATTTTAGTTGTTGAGCTATACTTGCGCAGAAGGCAACGCCTGTCGCGACATGTTGTAAACTGATCTGTTTCAGGTGATGGTAATTTGGCTCTTACGAGAATGTCCTTCAGATTTTTGGGACGACGAAATGATACTAGAGGAGGTTCTGGAAAAAGGGCTTTCATTTTGGGTGATGCATGTAGAATTGGCATATATTCACAAGTTATAGCTGACAAATGAGGTAACTGTGGATGGAAAGTAGTAACCAGTGGCGTCCTTAAATTTTTCTTCTTTCTTTGCCTATAATCTAGCAATTCGCTTCGGTCAATCGAAGAGACCTTTTGAACAGTTGTTCTGCCATGCTTTTCTTTGTAACCCCTGTTCACAAGATGTTGGGTAAGTTCTCTGCTCCTCTGTTTGAATGTTTCTTCTTGCGAACAGATACGACGTATTCGGGTTGAAAGTCCATATAGGATGGCATTTACACAGTGTCTAGGATGGTAGCTACTGGGGAGCAAGTATGCATGCGAATCTGTCGCTTTAGTATGGTTATCAAAATGTATTTGACCATCGAAGAGTGTTGAGGTCGTATCAAGGAATACATTTTTAGTTTCAGATATACTGACTGTAAATTTTATAGAAGGGTGATAATTATTGATGAATTCTATAAATTCGTCCAGGTGTTCTCTGGTATCAGACCATTTCATTTCGATGTCATCGATGAAGCGTAACCAGCTGTAAGGTTTATATGGTGCGTCTTGGAACATACGTTTTTCTAAGTCTCCCAAGAATATGTTGGCATAAGATGGCGCAACTCGAGTACCCATGGCTGTCCCATTAACCTGAAGAAAATTCTCGTTATTGAAAACGAAGTTGTTGCGTTTCAATACAAGATCCAAAAGATTTACAAGTGATACTGTAGAGGGCGATTGTATCTCTCTACTGTCCCAAACTTTACGGCAGGCTTCGATTCCCTCCTCATGTGGGATGTTTGTATAAAGTGATGTCACATCTAAAGTTACCATAAGTGTGTTCTGACACTCCTCTCTCTGCAGCCGAAGAAACAATTCTCTCTAAAGGCCTTGGATTTTGCCCAACCCCAAATCATTTGAATATCAAACAGTTGAGAGACGACATGAATGCATTTTTCAGACGGTTGAGACTCAAAGAATATTTCGCAAGAAAAAATGAAGAGGATGGTTTATCAGAGCATTCTGATTCAGACTCGGAGTCTGAATCCATAAATCCTTTCAAAAAGAAAAATTCTTGGACGCCCAAGTGCAGTAGATCAAAAGCCTTGGAATTCTAAATCGATAAAGTTCAAGAAAAGGTAGAAAACTTATTACCACATAAAGTCCTCCAATTGCAAATATTTCGAAAGAAGAAAAGCAGGCAATTCACAGTTTAGAAAAGAGAGAGGATATCTTTATTAAAAAAGCAGACAAAAGTTCTACCGTAGTCGTCATGAATACTGATGACTATGTTGCCGAAGTAACCAGGCAACTGTCAAAAGGCGAATATTATAAAAAACTAAGTTGCGACCCAACTAAAAACTACAGTGAAGAAATAGCAACAGCTCTCAAGTCAATGTTAGAACAAGACTTAGACGAGGAAACTTTTGAAGGTCTTCTCCGAGAGCTGGTTTATTCTATCTGTTGCCAAAATACATAAAGAGGGAATTTCAGGACGTCCTATAAAAAACTCTACTGGGCATCCTACTGAAAAAATCTCTAATTTTTTAGATTTTCACCTGCAACCCTTTGTAAAACAAATGCCTTCTTTTATTCAAGACACTACAGATTACATTAACAAAACACCGAGTAAAGACCTTCCGCCTAACACACTTTTGGTAACTTTAGATGTGACATCACTTTATACAAACATCCCACATGAGGAGGGAATCGAAGCCTGCCGTAAAGTTTGGGACAGTAGAGAGATACAATCGCCCTCTACAGAATCACTTGTAAATCTTTTGGATCTTGTATTGAAACGCAACAACTTCGTTTTCAATAACGAGAATTTTCTACAGGTTAATGGGACAGCCATTGGTACTCGAGTTGCGCCATCTAATGCCAACATATTCATGGGATTCTTAGCTGCCATCCTAGACACTGTGTAAATGCCATCCCATATGGACTTTCAACCCGAATACGTCGTATCTGTTCGCAAGAAGAAACATTCAAACAGAGGAGCAGAGAACTTACCCAACATCTTGTGAACAGGTGTTATAAAGAAAAGCATGTCAGAAGAACTGTTCAAAAGGTCTCTTCGATTGACCGAAGCGAATTGCTAGATTATCGGCAAAGAAGGAAGAGAAATTTAAGGACGCCACTGGTTACTACTTTCCATCCACAGTTACCTCATTTGTCAGCTATAACACGTGAATATATGCCAATTCTACATGCATCACCCAAAATGAAAGCCCCTTTTCCAGAACCTCCTCTAGTATCATTTCGTCGTCCCAAAAATCTGAAGGACATTCTCGTAAGAGCCAAATTACCATCACCTGAAACAGATCAGTTTACAACATGTCGCGACAGGCGTTGCCTTCTGCGCAAGTATAGCTCAACAACTAAAATATTCAAAAGCACAGCAACAGGCGAGTCCTATAAAATATTTACCAATTTATCCTGCAAGTCAGATAATGTCATCTATCTCATCACTTGCTCTGTTTGCCAACAATAGTATGTCGGTGAAACGAAAAATTCACTCAATCTTCGTATTAACTTGCACCGTGACCACAAAATTTGAAAAAATAAAATATACTTTGGCTAAATGTCCTGCCCCTACCCATTTTTTCTCGTCCTGACATGGCTGAAGTTTTGCTCATTTGGCTTTAAACACTATTTTTAAGTGTATTGTTTATAAAATCGATGTACGGATACTGACAAAATTCTTTTTTCCCTTCTCATGTTACATCTGTGGACAACAGCATCCAACATGTAGCTCTCGATATTTTATATAAACATTCGTAGTTTAGTCTTTGTAAATAGGATTTGTTTGATTGTTTTTACTTTTTTATTGTGTTTTGAAGAAGAGACGGACAGGTCTCGGAATATCAACTGTAATTTTGTGCGTTATTTACTTTGTTCTTTTTGAAGTTAATATATACATGTATATATAAACATCTATAAACAAAGCAACAACACCAAAATTCCCGACGTACTGGATCCGACAGGATACACACTTTGTGAGAAGAATATAATCAAACAATAGACAAAAGTGAACAGTACACAAATAATACAGTTAATATTTCAGCCCCTATCCGGGCCTTTTTCAAAACACAATAAAAATAAAAAATTAAATCAAACAAAAACTATGTACAAAAAAGTCTAACCAAAACAACAACAGCTACATTGTAGACGCTGGTTATCACAATGTAATACGAGATGAATGCCCGGAGGGAGATGAAGAAAAAACTTTTATCAGTTACCGTATATCTAAAAGTATTTAACAAAATCAATTATTGAAGACCTTGTAGTGAATCCGGAAGAAATAATATCTGCTATTGAAAATTGCAGATATTATTTAATCGCGGTTGCGATTAAAAGAATATTTTTTCTAATAGAAATGGAGAAGATGAAATCTCTGAGCATTCTGATTCAGACACAGACTCAGAAGACTTTAGTATATTTAGAAAAAAGAGTACCTGGACACCCAAGTGCAGTAAGTCAAAAGCCTTGGAATCATACATCGAAGCTGTCCAAGAAGAAGTGGAACGTCAACTACCACGCCAAAGACCCCCAATTTCTAATCTGTCGAAATGTGAAAAAGAAGCCCTGCACAATCTTGAAAAAAGAGAGGACATCGTCATCAAAAAAGCGGATAAGGGGTCCACAGTAGTCGTTATGACACCGACGACTACATTAGCGAAGCAAACCGCCAGCTTTCCCAACCTGCATTTTATGAAAAAATTAAAAATGATCCAACTAAGAAATACAGCGAAGAAATAACATCAGCACTGTGATCCATGCTTGATAATGAAAAACTAGATAAAGAAACATTTGATGGCCTTCTCCCTGAAAATCCTAGAGCTCGCTTATTCTATCTTTTACCAAAAATTCATTAGGAAGGGATCCCAGGGCGCCCCATTGTAAATTGTATTGGTCATCCGACGGAAAAAATTTCACATTTTTTTAACATCCAGCTTCAACCTTTGTTGAATCTCTCCCTTCCTTTGCCAAAGACACTACAGACTATATAAATAAAACACCATCTGAAAATCTCCCTCCTCACACTTTACTGGTAACCTTAGATGTGGTAGCTCTTTATACTAACATCCCCCATGAAGAGGGAATAAACGAAAGCCGAAAAGTTTGGGATACTAGGCCTATTCAATCACCATCAACAGAGTCCTTAGTTAATCTTCTGAGTCTTGTGCTAAAACGTAACAACTTTGTTTTTAACAACGAAAATTTTCTTCAAGTTAATGGGACTGCAATGGGCACGCGAGTAGCTCCATCTTACGCTAATATATTCATGGGCGATTTAGAAAAACGTATGCTCCAGGAAGCACCTTTCAAGCCTTATAGTTGGCTCCGTTTCATTGACGACATTGAAATGAAATGGACAGATAAGAGACAGCACCTTGATGAATTTATGGAATTTATGAACAATTATCATCCATCAATTAAATTCACTGCCAGCATATCGGAAATTTCCAATGCATTCCTCGACACTACTTCAACGCTTGCCGACGGAAAAATCAGCTTTGATCTGCACTCAAAACCGACCGATACACAGGCATATCTGCTACCAAGCAGTTGTCATCCAAGACACTGTATCGACGCAATTCCATATAGTCTCTCCACCAGATTACGTCGGATATGCTCAGATGAGCAAACTTTCAACAATAGGAGCAGAGAACTTAAAGACCATCTAGTTAAAAAGGGTTACAAAGCACACAAAGTGCAAAAAACAATTGAAAAGGTTTCAACTTTAGAACGAAAACAGTTGTTACAATACCGAAATAAAAAGAAAAGGAACTCTCGAATCCCATTTGTTACGACTTTCCATCCACAACTTCCAAATTTGTCAGCTATTACACGTGAATGCATGCCAGCCTTGCATGCGTCACCTAAAATGAAAGCCCTTTTCCCAGAACCACCACTTATATCTTTTCGCAGGCCCAAGAACTTGAAGGATATGCTCGTTAAGGCTAAACTAAAATCACCTGTAATAGGACAATTTAAGACCTGTCCAGACAAACGGTGTCTTTAGTGCAAATACAGTCTTACAACATCGACATTTGAGAGCACAGCAACTGGCGAGAAATTCAAAATTTTCGGCGATTTGTCCTGTAAATCCGAAAATGTGATATATATGATTACGTGTGCGGTATGTAAACAACAATATATTGGTGAAACAAAAAATTCACTAAATTTCCGTATTAATTACATCGTAATCACATAAAGAAAAAGGAATTAACACAGGCAACGGCTGTCCATTTCAACAGCATAGGACATAGCTGGACAGACATGCAAGTTGTCGCAATTGACCAAAATAAATCTTGGAATGAGACAAAGCAACAGGCAAAAGAGCGGTTCTGGATGCAAAAAATTAAATCCAGCTTGAATATTAAAACCTGAATTTTGAGATGATTAAAATTCTAAAAGCAGCAGGAAATTTGTGTAAAAATTAAAAATAACACATTTTCCAATTGCAGATATTATTTCTTCCGGATTCACTACAATGTCTTCAACTATTGATTTTGTTAAATTCTTTAAGTATACGGTAACTGACAAAAGTTTTTTCTTCATCTCCCTCCGGGCATTCATCTCGTATTACATTGTGATAACCAGCGTCTACAATGTAGCTGTTGTTGTTTTGGTTAGACTTTTTTGTACATAGTTTTTTTTTGATTTCATTTTTTATTTTAATTGTGTTTTGAAAAAGGCCCGGATAGGGGCTGAAATATTAACTGTACTGTTCACTTTTGTATATTGCTTGATATATATATATATATATATATATATATATATATATATAAGAGGTTTTTTCTTTCCTGGCGATTTCCCAAATCAGCTGAACTCTATCTTGTTTAGTACGTAGATGCAATTTCTTGGTTAAATTTTCCTTTTTGGTTTTTCCCGACGTACATTTGAGTTTATAAATTTGAAAGAACATAAATTAGCCTGTGATCATAATTAATTTCTTTTAAGAATCATCTGTGTATATGTAAAAATATACTCCGAACAAATTTGATCAGTTATTTTCCAATTTCTTTGTCTTTTAACCTTATTTATTTCCTATGATACCTCTATATTATACCTTCGACTTTGTTACTACCCTTTAGCAGATTGGTCTATAATAAGAAAAGTGTTGCCCTTTTGATATGTTACAGGAGCGCCTATAACCTTTCTACACAGCTGACACTTGGACAAGGATGATGTGTTGTTATAGGTAATTAAAAATTGTACATATTTTAAAATGCATTGTATTCATTGTTTTTATGTTGTAAGGCCTAAAAATTATGTAATTTGTTTTGCCTAGTTATGTAAGTTGTTTACAATAAACAATGGTTAAGGTTATTACACTTAAGAAAATGTAGAAATTTCTAGAAATTTACTTTGAATATTTAACACATTACACATTTCTGGAACAATCTTACATAATCATATTAGTCATGAGATGTCAGTTAAAGGAGGGTTTCTGGATGATTCTTGTTAAAAAATATTCTAGTAATTTTGCATGTATAAATATAAGGTAACAGAAAAGGGTGCGGCAGTCAGTTTAATAAGTTTATACAAGATTTTAATGCACATCTTTTGTATTGGAAATCGACATCAGTTAGTGTGAATCTATTATCAACTATTTAGTGGGGATTATAAGGAATGGTTATCTTGACATTTATTGGTGGACTTCAGTGGATTATTAATTTGGATATTTACTCGGACTTCAAAATTGTCAGACAAGTCATATACTACGAATAACATTTTTTTTTGTCTGATTTAAACGTTAATTTGAGCCAAATTTGAGTTTTTATTGCTGACAATTCATAGTTTATTTCTACCTCATAACAGTGTAATAAAGGAATCTTACAATCACCTGCCAGACTTAAAATAAAACAGATACATGTATTTTTAGTTTCAAATGCCCTTGTTTACTGCTTAGTTGTTTTTGCTAAGCTTCATAGTAGGAAGTGAAAGCTCTCACAATGAAAATATAATGATGTTCAAACCCGAGAATTTGTCTGATTGATTGCAGCAGAATGCAAAACTTGTTCTGCGATAAGTATGTATTTTTGTTAGACAGGGGATTGTGTTATGGTCTCATGTTCATTACTCCATATCCTTTCGTAAAATATTTAATACAGGAGTTTGTCTTTTATTGCAGTGTGGAGTTGGTAAAACACTTCACTGTGGTAGAGATGTATGCTCTTTATTTTTCTTAGATATGGTGTACTTGTACATGAGATAATATCTCATGTGTACACTTTGTTCAATTACTATTATCTAAATTTATGTAAATTCTAAAACCTAAGGATTAACTCCCTACATCGTAGATTAGTCCTTCGCTATATTTGATATGACTTATTATTCGGATTTCGTTGGGATTTATGCATTTTTAACATTTTTTGAGATTATGGATTTCCTTTGTTTAGTTTCTAGTGCTGCTGATGAGGAATTAATTTCCGAAATGGCCATACAGCTCATAAAAATTATTGCAGTTGGAGTGAACATATGTGTTATGGTCTCATGTTCATTACTCCATATCCTTTCGTAAAATATTTAATATAGGAGTTTGTCTTTTATTGCAGTGTGGAGTTGGTAAAAGAATTCCCCGTGGTAGAGATGTGTGCTCTTTATTTTTGTTAGATATGGTGTACTTGTACATGTGATAATATCTCATGTGTACACTTTGTTCAATTACTATTATCTAAATTTATGTAAATTCTAAAACCTAAGGATTAACTCCCTCCATCGTAGTTTAGTCCTGCGCTATATTTGATATTACTGATTATTCGGATTTCGTTGGTATTTATGCAGCTCATTAAAATAATTGCAGTTGGAGTTCTCATATGTGTTATGGTCTCATGTTCATTTACTCAATATCCTTTCGTGAAATATTTAATACAGGCGTTTGTCTGTTATTGCAGTGTGGAGTTGGTAAAACAATTCCCCGTGGTAGAGATGTATGCTCTTTAATTTTCTTAGATATGGTGTACTTGTACATGAGATAATATCTCATGTGTACACTTTGTTCAATTACTATTATCTAAATTTATGTAAATTCTAAAACCTAAGGATTAACTCCCTCCATCGTAGTTTAGTCCTTCGCTATATTTGATATTACTGATTATTCGGATTTCGTTGGGATTTATGCATTTTAAACATTTTTTGAGATTATGGATTTCCTTTATTTGGTTTCTAGTGCTGCTGATGAGGAATTAATTTCCGAAATGGCCATACAGCTCATAAAATTTATTGCAGTTGGAGTAAACATATGGGTTATGGTCTCATGTTCATTACTCCATATCCTTTCGTAAAATATGCCATAATTGTTCAAAGTTGATTCTTTTCTCGGAATAAAACTGAAATGAGTGGCTTCCTTGAAAACAGAAAAAAACTAAGGTTTTTAATCAGTTAATTGCCTTTCTAAAAATCGAGGAGCTGGTAAGTGTGCACGAGGCATAGTACACCCGGGAGGGGGGGGGGGGGGGGGATTCTGCTCATTATAAAGCCATGCTCAGAACTGAGAGTTGAAATGTGTTGAAGGCTTTGTTTGCATAATTTATAAGAATAAATCTTAATTTTAGTACACATATTCTTAACTATACCAAACAATATATATGAAAATATGTATTAGTATATGGAAATATGTCGGACAAGCACAAATTCATACTAATATCAACAAAATAGCAGAATACAGGATGGTAAAGTATTCGATGTACCTCGAAAAATGAAATTTTAGTGAAAATTTTTCTCATAAAACGTTATCTGATTTTAACTATATTATTTCCCTTTAAAAAGAAATTGATTAATAAAAGAATTATATAATGGATAGAATAACACCATATGCACATTGTTATAATCTCAAAATTATGTTCATTTTTGTTTTGGCGCCGTGCCATTCTTTAATCTCTTCATGTTCTATTTATTCTTTTAACAAAATCCAAGTAAAATCACATGATCACGTTACTTGCACAGGATATTTTATTGTATAATTTTAATCTACACAAATTGTAAGCTACATTGAAACATATTATATCAAATTACAAGAGGGCCGAAAACGGCCATACTGCAACCCATCCTTTGGTAAGAATTACCATTCATGTCTCTTGACTTTGATTTTTGGAGTTGCCACATCCTTTGTTCCTTCGGTATTCTAGTGCTCTTGTCTATGACACTGCTTGATTTTTCGTTATACTGTTTTTATCCCATCTTGCTATAGTCAGGGTGTGATTTTGCTATCACTTCGTGGTAAGTTTTCTCTTAAACCACTCTGCCATTTGGGACCAAACTATTTCACAATACTCCTTAGTTGGTCCCCTTGCAAATTGTACCTGCATATTCGCACTTATTCCAAGATGAGCAACATAGTTTAACTATAGACCTTATGGGTTAACACTTCTTCTCAGAAAAATAATAGTCCAAATTTAACCAAACTTAGTGAATGGTCCTTAAATATCGCTTCTTAAAAGATATTAGGCAGGTCCAGCCGTATTTCATATAAGATGCAGGTTCGACCATTTCTCATATAAGATGTCTACCAGCGGGAAATATAGTTTAACATTCGACACTTTGGAAAACACATTACAAGATTTTCTTCTCAGAAACTACCAGTCAATGCAACTAATATCAGTCACAATGGTCTCTTCCAAAAAGGTATCCTGGATGTCCGTACCCCACCCAAGATGGCCGCAAGTGGAGCATAGTTTAATATTGGACACATCTCTGTGTTTTTTGGGGCCAAGGTGAGTGATTCAGGCTGTCGACATCCCCTTGTTGTCATTCAGCCTCCCCCTCTCATTCAAGGTTTTTCAATAATTTTAACATTTTCAATCACAAAAAAATGATACCATTAGCTTAAAATTCTTCGCTTGCCTCTTTTGTCTTTACCTAAGGTTAACTTAAACATTGAATCCGTGATATATTTGCGTAGACAAGTCAACTTATTTAACGTAATCTTTCTTTGTTGTTGGATGAATAGGGTTGCCGAGTGTGACAATAGGTTGTCATCCTGTCACATGATATGTGTGGCATTGTGTAAAACGTCTCAAATGTATTGGTAGCGTCGTGTCTTTGTTTAAAGCAATTTTTTTTTCTGAAATATATTAAAATATTATTAAATCTATAATGTGCCGAATTATCTGTCGGAAAGTGGATCTGGCAGTTATATAAATTCTTAAGTATCAGATGATTATTCACAAAATGTTTAGACTTGACATGCTTTGAAGCGACTTAAACATGACCATGCTCACTACGCAAAATTTTCAGATGGATAAATAAATAAATAAATATATGCAATGAAAACCAAATATTATGTTTTTAAGAATCGAAAAGGATAAGACAAGAAAAAAACTTCTCGAGTGCATTACACATTCCAAATAAATTATGCATCTTTATCTATTTAAAGTGTACTGTTAAAGTACAAAAATTCGACTACCCCCTTTTTGGAGCACACGTTATGCAATACAAAAATTTCACGAAAGGATATGGAGTAAATGAACATGAGACCATAACACATATGAGAACTCCAACTGCAATAATTTTAATGAGCTGTATGGCCATTTCGGAAATTTATTCCTCATCAGCAGCACTAGAACCCAAACAAAGGAAATCCATAATTTCAAAAAATGTTTATAATGCATAAAACCAAACAAAATCCGAATAATCAGTAATATCAAATTTGGCTAAGGACAAATCTACGATAGAGGGAGTTAATCCGTCGGTTTTAGAATTTACATACATTTAGATAATAGTAATTGAACAAAGTGTATACATGAGATATTATCTCATGTACAAGTACACCATATCTAAGAAAAATAAAGAGCATACATCTTGTTTTACCAACTCCACATTGCAATAACAGACAAACGCCTGTATTACATATTTCACGTAAGGATATGGAGTAAATAAACATGAGACCATAACACATATGAGAACTCCAAGTGCAATTATTTTAATGAGCTGTATGGCCATTTCGGAAATTAATTCCTCATCAGCAGCACTAGAACCCAAACAAAGGAAATCCATAATTTCAAGAAATGTTTATAATGCATAAAACCAAACAAAATCCGTATATCTCCGGTAATATTGTTACTGAATAAAATTGTCACCATGACATCATTGACAGATATGCCGTGTCTCTGTCCCAAATGAAAACGGACATTTTCAGCTAGATTTCATGTCTTCATGGATTTGACATACCCGGTTTTGACTCGACCCTTGATTGACTCACTAATAGTGTGGCGAGTGCCATTAGTGGAGTAGGACATGCTTTCCCTTTCGGAGCACCTGGTGTCACTCCCAGTTTTCATGGGATTTCACACTTTAAGTTTTTAATGTCGTCTTTTTTCTTTCCGTGCATTGTGGCTGTCTCACGTCCTTGTTTTGTCTTGTATGTTTTTCTCTGTTGCCGTTTTTGCCATGTCTTTTGGGCTCATCACTTCCCTAGTTCCTTCAGTATTCTACTGCCGTTGTTTCAACAATAAATCGAAAAAAAAGAACGCGGACTTCAGAGAGTAACTGAATAAAAATCCATTATCATAGTATTATATTAAACCCCTATTAAAATGGATAATGTTTAGGTAAAGGGAAATGTTCAAAAATCAAAAAACGTACATAAGCATTACCCTGAACCGGGACAAAATATTATCCAATGTTACTTAATAACAAAATTTGGTTACATTTTTCTCAACCGGACTAAACGTTATTCAACCGGACTTAACCAATTGTATGCGTAATATCAAATATAGCTAAGGACAAAACTACGATGGAAAGAGTTAATCCTTAGGTTTTAGAATTTACATAAATTCAGATAATAGTAATTGAACAAAGTGTACACATGAGATATTATCTCATGTACAAGTACACCATATCTAAGAAAAATAAATAGCATACATCTCTACCACGGGGAATTGTTTTACCAACTCCACACTGCAATAAAAGACAAACTCCTGTAATAAATATTTATGAAAGGATATAGAGTAAATGGACATGAGACCATAACACATATGTTAACTGCAACTACAATAATTTTAATGAACTGTTTGGCCATATCGGAAATTAATTCCTCATCAGCAGCACTAGAACCCAAACAAAGGAAATCCACAATTTCAAAACATTAGTTTTTAATTAAAAAAAACGTATTATTGTGATAGACTGTTGATACATGTGGAAGATTATATCTGGTGTCTGGTGTTACATCAACATACTAGGTTAGTTCTTTTGACTGCCTACTGCAGTGTATCGCTGGTATTTAGAAATTAACGTTATATTAGGCGATCTATCATAATTGAGGAACTCACTTCCTGATTCCATCAAATCGATAACCAACATAGGATGTGAAATGTCACTTAATGGAGCAAATGATATCACATTGACTCCACCTTAAATACCAACTGCACTACCATTTTCGCCTGCCATTGATACTTTTACCTCAGAAATATTCAAATAAATTAAATTACGTTTATACTTATTTTGAAGGACCCCATTGGAAATAAACCGGAAGGTTTTCCTGGGTTATCCTTGGTTGACGAGATCAACACAAGTTTTCATTGTGATGAGATATTTTTTGGGTAAAACATTAATATGTTTTTAAATTATATGACATTTTTAATCACAATCTTAACTTATTGATTTTTAACCTAAATATATTTTACCTTTTTTTTAACTTTTACGAGGCTTTTTGTAAAAAATATTATCAATGGGTTTGTATATATGTCTTATTATGTGACTTCCCTCCGAGAATGTACATGAACATTTAATAACAGGGAACAATTTGTCTATATCGTACTGTGAAAATTATCCAGTTTTTGCTCCACAACTCAAATTAAGTATGTGATTCATTTTTCCTGAACAAAATGTTTTATTCTTCGAGAATTATATATACAGTTTATTAACTGAGACAGAAATTAGACATGATAACAAATTTTAGTACGAACGTCAAATGAAATGGATTCGATAAGTGAGAAAGTTGGGTAACGGTTAATCTTTGAGACCCTGTTCGACGACACTTAACAGTACAAATGAGTTGACTTTCTGAACAGTGATTTATAGCAGTACAGTGGTTTGAACAGGTTTACAAGTAATTGTAACGGAATGTTGATACACATAGGTACTCAAACCTTATGTCACATCAATAAACGAAAGTAGCTATTAGATTTAAGTACCGGTCCGTCGAAGAAATAGGCAAAGTGCACTGGTGCGGTGGCACATTGAGGAAAAGACGCAAACTTTTGATGTTTGATTTTAATACAACTAACCAAGCAAACGTCATTTTGATAGCTAAAAGTTCTGTGTTATTTTCACAATAAAGGGATATGGAGTAAATGCAAATGAGTCAAAGTCTCTACAAAATCATTGTAATACTAAGCAATGGAACATGTTGTTCTTCATCTTGAAGTCACCATAAGGCCTTTAACAATGAGGTTTATTATACCTTATTGCAAGTTCAAGTCGGCCGATAGCACCGGTTTGAGTGGAATTCATTGCCAATTGTCGAGCAACGCTACATCCATTCTTTTTTACCCTTTGATCCATGTATGCGGAATCGTATTTTGCCTTTTTGAGTTATCAGCATGCAAAATTTAGTCACATTGTAGAGTGAAAGTACGGAATTTTTTTTTCTCTATATAACGAGTCAAACATTTTCTCGAGACCTAACACATGTTCGAATGTAAAAAAATTTTGGGATGTGTTTTTGTGACCAAATGAATACACCTAAGCCATAAAATACAGCATCTAAAATTTTGATGTGCCGCCCAGTGTCTGACTCTTAGCTGGAATACTACTTTTAAATAACTAATAAGAAGTTACTTACCACTACAAATAGGTGGACTTTCTGACCAGCGATTCATTGCCATACAGCGTGATGTAACATTGGATCCAACATATCCTGGCTTACATGTTATTATGACGGACTGATGGTAGCTGTAGGTAGTTATGTTTGGTGCCAAATCAACATACTGTGTTAGTCCTAGGGTCTGTCTGTTGCATTGGATTGCTGTGAAATAGAAGATAACGTTATGGTGTTGCATCAACCATATATGAAGATTTTTGATAAATTATTACTTATAAGAAGACACTTACCAGTACAAATTGGTGAACTTTTTGACCAGCGATTGATAGCTGTACACTGTGATGTAACGTTGGATCCAACATATCCAGGTTTACATGTTATTGTGACGGACTGTTGATAGTTGTATGTACTTTTGTTTTGTGCCACATCAACAAACCGAGTTAGATTAAGTGATTGTCTGCTACATTGAATTGCTGTGAAATATATGATAATGTTATACTGGTACATATTTTTTATAAATAAGAAGTCACTTCAAAACTAAGGAGTATCTCCCTCACGCATAGCTCTGTCCTTAGCTGATTTTGGCTTTACTATTTAGACCCTACTGGTAATTTGTTCTCTATCAAATTTTATCCATATTTTGGTATATGGATTTCCGAATCTTTTGATTTTATCTGCACTGAAGAGACACAAGTTGTCGAAATGCGCAAATGCAGAGTCTAAGTTAACAGTAACTTCAGTATTTTGTTATTTATCAGTACAAAATGTTGGACTTTTAAAATTGAATGCTGTGATGCAACAGCGGGTCCAGCATAGCCAGCATGCCGATTGGTTCTCATACAAAATGTTCACATATTCAATCATTAAGTGATAATTACTTTCCTTTCAACTGGTAATTGAAAATCGCTCGGACAAGCTGGCTAGTACCGATGATAGGCCATGAAGTGTAGAAATTGAGTGAGATGACATTGCTATGGCAATTGTCTTTCATGCCAATTTACTATTGTCTTATCCAATCAAATTTGAAAGTATCGATGATCTATTCTTTTGATCCATTTCTGAACCGGTCGTCTCCGCATGAAAAAGAATCTATAATGTATATAAATGAATATTTGTTAGAAAAATGACAGCGTTTATTCAAAATCCTCGCGAAATGGCATCTTCAGTGCAGGAAAAGAATTTTCCGATTTTTTTTTGTTTTATGCAAATTAGCGTTTATTCAAAATCCTCGCGAAAGGGCATCTTCAGTGCAGGAAAAGAATTTTTCCGATTTTTTTTTGTTTTATGCAAATTAG